>JAULJZ010060079.1:0-13570 GCA_032270985.1 Heliamphora pulchella
GCGGCATTCCAGATGCAGGTCTACACTGACTTGGTACAGATGGCCATGAAGGTGGAGGACACCTTGTCTGAGACACAAAGGAATAGAGACAATAGGAGTCAGCAGGACGGGGGACGTGCACAGTCCCGGGGACGCAAGGACAAGCGTAAATGGACATCTGGTCCGAGTTCTCATCCGGTGGGGTCGTATCCTCCACGGTCTTCTACTTCCTTGCCTCCCGTAGCTTCAACGGGACGGTCGGATCAGAGGGCGCTTTGTCATAGATGCCAGCGACCAGGACATCGTGCAGCAGAGTGCAAGAGTAGAGCACCTGTTCAGGCACAGTCGCAGTCGTAGGCGCCAGAGAGAGGACCACCGATATGTTTTGAGTGTGGGCAGACGGGGCACATCTAGAGGAATTGTCCCTAGGGAGGGAGCATTAGAGTACGGCAGGAGCACCAGCTGTTCCATCTGGTCAGGGACTACTGACGTATCAGCAGCCTAGAGCTCATACGTCTAGATTCGCAGAGGGGGGTGCATCAGTGCAGTCAGGTAGACAGTCGACAGTTCAGAGCCGCAGTGGGCCAGCCAGAGCTTATGTTCTTGCAGAGCCTAGTTCTTCTAGAGCACTGGTCACACCCGATGCTGCTACCACCTCCGTGATCAGAGGTACTCTTCTAGTCTTCAGATCATGGGCCAGTGCTCTTATCGACATTGGAGCATCACATTCATTCAGATTATCTACTTTTGCATCTGCTTTGGGGTTGCAAATGGATTGGTTGGGTGGTACTATGTACGTGGAGACCCTAGTGAGTGGGAGTGTAAAGTTGAGTCTTGTCTGTAGATCCTGCGTGTTGGAGGTCGCCGGTCGTTGCTTAGAGTTCGACCTTGTTATCCTAGACATGACTGCGTTTGATGTCATCCTAAAAATGGACTGGCTGACCACCTATCGTGCCTTCATCGATTGCGATCGACGGAGGGTGACCATTTGTACCCCAGCAGGAGATTGCTTTTGTATTGTGGGAGACCGGGACGAGGGTTTGAGGTCTATGCCAGGCATTGTGCGGAACCAGGGCAACCTGGGTTTCCTTTTCTCAGCTCTCATGCTAGATGAGGAGGTCGAAGTTCGCGAAGAGTTACCTCCGGTGGTGTGCGACTATCCTGATGTCTTTCCTGATGATTTGTATGAGTTACCACCGAGCCGTGAGGTAGAGTTTCTATTGATCTAGTTCCCGGAGCTACTCCCATTTCTGTGCCGTCTTATCGCTTTGCACCAGCTGAGTTGCGTGAACTCAAGGTGCAGTTGCAGGAGTTACTTGACAGGGGGTTTATACGTCCAAGTACTTCACTGTGGGGAGCTCCTACTCTTTTTGTAAAGAAGAATGATGGATCTTTGCGTCTGTGTATCGATTACAGGAAACTGAATCAGGTGACAGTGAAGAATAGGTATCCGATGCCGAGGATAGACGACTTGTTTGATCAGTTACAGGGTTTGAGTTGCTTCTCGAAGATTGATTTGAGGTCGGGATATCACCAGTTGAGGATTAGGGACGAGGACATAGCGAAGACCGCCTTCCAGACTCGCTATGGTCACTACGAGTTTTTGGTTATGCCGTTTGGTCTGACGAACACCAGCTACGTTCATGGGTCTGATGAACTGGATCTTCCATCCTTACCTGGATAGCTTTGTGGTAGTGTTTGTGGATGATATCCTGATATATTCACCCACTAGGGAGGCACATGAGGATCACCTGCGGATCGTACTAAAGACCTTGAGAGAGCACCGCTTGTACGCGAAGTACCAGAAGTGTGAATTCTGGATGTCCGAGGTGATATTTTTAGGACATGTGGTGTCAACAGATGGGGTAGCTGTGGATTCATCGAAGACTGATGTTGTGACCGGTTGGGAGCGATCGAAGAGTGTCTTTGAGATACGTAGTTTTCTGGGTCTAACCGGCTACTATCGACGGTTCGTGAAGGACTTTGCTAGACTCGCTGCACCGATGACGCGTCTGTCGCGAAAGGGAGTTGTGTTTGCATGGAGTGAGTCCTGTGAGTCAGCTTTTCAGGACCTAAAGACGAGGTTGACCAGTCCACTAGTATTGATCATTCCAGAGCGAGGCTTGGGGTATACTGTATACTGTGACGCTTCACGTGATGGTCTCGGATGTGTTTTGATGCAGGAGGGTAAGGTTGTAGCCTACGGTTCCTGGCAGTTGAAGACGCACGAGCGGAACTATCCTACGCATGACTTGGAGTTGGCAGCTGTGGTCTTCGCCTTGAAGACATGGCGTCACTATTTTATGGTGAGCGTTTCGAGGTTTTCTTCGATCACAAGAGCTTAAAATACTTATTTTCGCAGAAGGACCTGAACTTGCGCCAGCGACAATGGATGGAGTTGCTAGAGGATTATGATTTTGATTTGCAATATCATCCTGGGAAGGCCAACGTGGTGGCTAACGCGCTTAGTCAGAGGTCTCACGGGTCGTTAGCTTCTGTGGCTATACGTGAGTGGGACATACTTGCAAATGTTGGGGAGTTTGATATGTGTCTCAGGGAGACAGTGACGGGTGCCACCTTGTTTTCTATAGTTACTCGACCAGTGTTGATAACACATGTACTAGAGGTCCAGCAGACGGATCAGGAGGCTCAGATGATACGAGACCGCGTTGCTAGTGGTGAGGATACAGCAGGCTGGATTGTGGGTTCTGATCAGAGTCTGAGATTGGCTGGGTGGATGTTTGTGCCAGAGTCATGCTGAGCTGATCTTTTACGTGAGTGTCATCATTCTCGTCTTGCCGTACATCCTGGAGGCACCAAGATGTACCACGACTTGCGTCGTCAGTTCTTTTGGACTGGGATGAAGAGAGACGTGATCCAGTTTGTTTCCCGATGCCTCACCTGTCAGCAGGTAAAGGTAAAACACCAGAAATCGGCAGGGTTGCTACAGTCGTTGCCCATATCAGAGTGGAAGTGGAAACACGTCACGATGGACTTTGTGTCAGGACTTCCTCGGTCACCTAGGGGACACGATGCCGTATGGGCTGTGGTTGATAGGTTGACGAAGTCTGCACAACTCTGTTAATTTTACATTAAATAAGTTTAAATAAAGTCGTTACATCGAGTAATTATCTGGTGCTTCCGGTGACAAGTTTACGTTGTGATCCCATCCATACAATTTTGATTAATTGCAATAAAGTGAGTAATAACTCAACTGAACTAATTACTTGCAAGAAAGTGGGAAAAAGATTCCAACGTACAACGTAGGATGAGATAAAAACGTCAGTCTGATCATCGGAGTAACAAATATAATAACTCTGTTAATTGTACATTAAATGAATTTAAATAAAGTCGTTAAATTGAGTAATTATCCGGTGCGTCCGGTGACAAGTTTACGTGGTCATTCCATACAATTTTGATTAATTGCAATAAATTGAGTAATAACTCAACTGAACTAATTACTTGCAATAAAGTGGAAAAAGATTCTAACGTATAACGAAGCATGAGATAAAAACGCCAGTCTGATCATCTGAGTAAAAAATGTAACAACTCAGTTAATTGTACATTTAACGAGTATAAATAAGGTCGTTACATCGAGTAATTATCCGGTGCTCCCGGTGACAAGTTTACGTGGTGATTCCATACAACTCTGATTAATTGCAATAAACTGAGTAATAACTCAACTAAACTAATTACTTGCAAAAAAGTGAAAAAAGATTCCAACGTACAACATAGCATGAGATAAACACGCCAGTCTGATCATCTGAGTAATAAATATAACAACTCTGTTAATTGTATATTAAATGAGTTTAAATAATATTGTTACATCGAGTAATTATTTGGTGCTCCTGGTGACAAATTTACGTGGTGGTTTCATACAATGTTAATTTATTGCAATAAACTGAGTAATAACTCAACTGAACTAATTAATTGCAAGAAAGAGAAAAAAGATTCCAACGTACAACATAGCATGAGATAAAAACGTCAGTCTGATCATCTGAGTAATAAATATAGCAACTCTGTTAATTGTACATTAAATGAGTTTAAATAAGATCGTTACATCGAGTAATTATCGGGTGCTCCCGGAGACAACTGTAGATTCCATCCATACAATTTTGATTAATTGCATTAAACTGAGTAATAATTCAACTAAACTAATTTCTTGCAAAAAGTGGAAAAAGATTACAATGTCCAACGTAGCACGAGATAAAAATGCCAGTCTGATCATCTGAGTAATAAATGTAACAACTCTATTAATTATACATTAAATGAGTTTAAATAAGATCGTTACATCGAGTAATTATCCTGTGCCCCCGGTGACAAGTTAACGTGGTGATTCTATACAACTTTGATTAATTGCAATAAACTGAGTAATAATTCAACTGAACTAATTACTTGCAAGAAAGTGGAAAAAGATTCCAACGTACAACGTAGTATTAGATAAAAACGCCTATCTGATTATCTGAGTAATAAATATAACAACTCTGTTAATTGTACATTAAATGAGTTTAAATAAGGTCGTTACATCGAGTAATTATCTAGTGCTCCCGGTGACAAGTTTACGTGGTGATCCCATCCATAGAACTTTAACTGAGTAATAACTCAACTGAACTAATTGCTTGCAAGAAAGTGGAAAAAGATTCCAACGTACAACGTAGCATGAGATAAAAACGCAAGTTTGATCATCTGAGTAATAAATATAACAACTCTATTAATTGTACATTAAATGAGTTCATATAAGGTCGTTACACCGAGTAATTATCTAATGCTCCCGGTGACAAGTTTACGTGGTGATACCAACTATACAACTTTGATTAATTGCAATAAACCGAGTAATAACTCAACTGAAATAATTACTTCGAAGAAAGTGGAAAAAAGATTCCAACGTACAACGTAGCTTGAGATAAAAACGCCAGTTGAATCATCTGAGTAATAAATGTAACAACACTATTAATCGTACATTAAATAAGTTTAAATAAGGTCGTTGCATCGAGTAATTATTCGGTGCCCCCGATGAGAAGTTTACGTGATGATTCCATACAACTTTGATTAATTGTAATAAACTGAGTAATAACTCAACTGAACTAATTACTTGCAATAAAGTGGAAAAAGATTCTAACGAACAACGTAGCATGAGTTTAAATATAAAAACTCTGTTAATTGTACATTAAATGAGTTTAAATAAAGTAGTTACATCGAGTAATTATCTGGTGCTCCCGGTGACAAGTTTACGTGCTGATCTCATCCATCCAATTTTGATTAATTGTAATAAATTGAGTAATAACTTAACTGAACTATTTACTTGCAAGAATGTGGAAAAGAGATTCCAACGTATAACGTAGTATGAGATAAAAACGCTTGTCTAATCATCTTAGAAATAAATGTAAAAACTCTGCTAATTGTACTTTAAATGAGTTTAAATAAGGTCGTTACATCGAGTAATTATCTGGTGCTCCCGGTGACAAGTTTACGTGGTAATCCTATCCATACAACTTTGATTAATTGTAATAAACTGAGTAATAAACTCAACTGAACTAATTACTTGCAAGAAAGTGAAAAAGATTCCAACGTACAACATAACATGAGATAAAAATGCCAGTCTGATCATCTGAGCAATAAATATAACTCTGTTAATTGAACATAAAATGAGTTTAAATAAGGTCGTTACATCGAGTAATTATCTGGTGCTTCTTGTGACAAATTTAAGTGGTAATCCCATCCATACAATTTTGATTAATTGCAATAAACTGAGTAATAACTCAACTGAACTAATTATTTGTAAGAAAGTGGAAAAAGATTTCAACGTACAACGTAGTATGAGATAAAAACGCCAGTTTGATTATCTGAGTAATAAATATAACAACTCTGTTAATTGTACATTAAATGAGTTTAAATAGGGTTGTAAAATAATAAATGTAAATTGATTAAATTTTCTTATTTTTCTCCTCCACATTATTCACTCTCTATTTTCTTTCTTTTAACATTAATAATTCTGCACGCTGTGTAAGAATTTTTTCTAGTTATTTATTTATTTTTTCTCTTTCTTTTCTCTTTCCTTTCAAATTTTCATATAATAAAAAGAGGTAGTCTTCTCTGTTGTAACAATACCAAGCTATTAAATTAAAAACAAAGAAATAGACACTTAATACTTGGAGTTTAATTTTGAAAAGTAAGAGTTATGATTCACAACTTTTAAAAGAAACAGCTCAGTGTTATTACAGCGAAGAAAACCAACTCTAATAAAAAAAAGCCATGCACAATTCATTTCGATCTGTATTGAATCATCATCTTTGACAATGCCATCTCCAAATGCGACCAAATTCGGTGCACTGAAACCGAAAAATCGATTTTCATCTGCTTCTTTTACTTCGATTCCATTCAAAACACTGGCTGTTTCGGTACTAATTCTGTACTTGATTTTCCTCAACCTTTTCAACCACTCAAATAAAAATTGTCCATCTTCCCACCCAAACCCCAACGAATCTCCCACAAACATCGATCACCTTGTTTTCGGCCTTGTAACCTCTGTGTATTCATGGAAGCCCCGGCGGGGTTATATCGAAGCATGGTGGCGCCCAAACGTCACCCGAGGGTATCTCTTCTTCGACGAACCTCCGGCGGCGGAGCTCCTCCCATGGCCGCCTACATCTCCGCGATTTCGGGTCTCCGACGATTACTCCCAACTCGGAAAGGAGTCCAAACACAAGGCGCCGATTATGATTCGGATGGTAATGGCGATTCTGGAGACGTTCAGAGAGAGAGATGATGGAGTGAGATGGTAACGTTGAAAAAATAAACTTTTTACGAAAAATTAGTTTTAGGTATTTAAAGTAGCGTCAATTTTGTTTTTAATTTACTATAAAAAAAAATTAACGCGCGTGATCCAGTTTGACTTTATGACAGATAAATTTATGTGTGTATTTTTAAAATAAATATAAAGTACACAGATAAACTTATCTATCTTGTATAAATAAGTATATAAATAAATTTATCTATATAAAAAATATTATGTCTTTTTAAAATACGTATAAATCACACAGATAAATTTATCTGTCTTGCATAAATAAGCAGAAAGATAAATTTATCTGTATAAAGATTACTGTGCCTTTTTAAAATAAGTATAAAGTATACAGATAAATTTATTTATCTTACATAAATAAGTAGACAAATAATTTTATATATATAAAGAATACTGTGTCTTTTCAAAATAAGTATACATCAAACACACAGAGACATGGAGTGAGATGGTAATGTTGAAAAAATAATTTTTTTATCTAGTCACGAACAATCCTGTTTTGGCAAAATTTTGGAAATTTTAATTTTTTTTATAATTATTTTATGTTTTACTTAAAAAATTATTTTTCTCAAATGGTCTCGATGAGATGAACTGAAAAAATAAAAAAATTTGATCAAAAATTAAAAAAAAATCACTAAATATAAAAATAGGTAACATAAAATTTGATTTATTAACTTATTTTGTTTATTTTTGTCTTTTATGATTTTTTTAATATTTAGATTGAAATTTTTACTTTTTCTACTCTAGATAAAAAGAGTCAAATAGTATAATAATTTAACTAAAAAAATTTAATAAAAAAATAAAAATAAAAATAAACAATTAACCCAAGCGGGGTCCCTAATTTTATGAAAATGTAATGCCCCAAAGAGTTGTGAAGAACTCCTAACAATTACAAAATACTTTTGAATACATCAACACTATTTTTTGCTCTAACTTGATATTTTCTTGTTCATGCTCTAACTTTGATATTTTCTTGTTCTCTTCTTAATTTCTTACCAACACAATAACCATTAATCTCTTTATATAAACAACATAAAAACTCTTAATTTTTTACTCATTTAACATATTTATGTATCTCTAGGTCTCTCTAAAAAAAAACACACACTTATTTCAAGAAACAATGAATTAAAATACATACACGGGCTTTAAGATACTTAAAATAAGTATTTTATATATATTAACATAACTTTTCACTTGTGCGATCTTTTACACTATCAAAACTCTAAGTATATCAGACACGTGTTAATAATAGTTCTATTTGGGCTAAATTTTGAGAATATTTTTATTTTTTATTTTTATGAATCTTTTTTTATCAATTAATTAAAATTTTAATTTTTTTAAGTTGTCTTGATAAGATGAATTGAAAAAATAAAAAAATCTATTATTCAAAAGATATAAAAAGAAATTCACTTAAGACGAACATAAATAATATGAAATGTAGTCTATTGGCTTATTTTAGTTTTTTTTGATCTTATTATAAATATTTATTAATATTTTGATAAAAAAATATTTTTTGGGCTCATCTTGACGAGAGAAGTCGAAAAATTTAATAGCTTGACTAAATGATGAATTTTTTTTTTATTAAATACGAGAATAAATAAATAAATAAATAAATAATTATTCCAAACTAGGCTAATGTATCTAACTCAAATATTAAAGCGTTGTGCTAATCACCGCCCGCTAGGCGGTACCTAATAAATTAATAGAAATAAAAAAATTTCTAATATCAATACACTTTTAAATATAAAATTTACTACATTTACAAATATCAATGCATTTTATACAAATATCTATACATTATTGGCCGATAATCCAAAGATAGTTTTCATTTTCCAATATTAAATTGTAAATTAACCGGAACAGGTACGTGATGGGGTTCGACGACTCGATCTTCTTCGTGGACAACTGGGTTGATGTTCTGGGAAAGTACGATCACAAGAAGTTTGTGTATATTGGCGGGCAGGCGGAGACGATTCTGTCGAACATGTTCTTCTCGTTCGAGCAGGGATTTGGTGGGGCTGGGATAGCTTTGAGCTATCCTCTGGCGGCGGCAATGGCGAAAGAGTTGGAAGGATGCATCAGGAGGTATCCGTTTGTCAACTCGGCCGATCTGATCACGCAGTATTGCGTCAATGAGTTTGGAGTTTCTCTCACGGCCGAGAAAGGCATTCATCAGGTAATATTTCTGACTTTTTTTACTTTTTTTTTTCTTTTTCCCTTAAAGCCATTTAATTAGATACGTGGGTATTTCACGTTTATGAAATTAATAACTTATACTAAAAGTTATGAGTTTTTGGTGAATATATTAGCATGTAATTAAAATAGAGAAAAAATAATTATAATTTATAACAAAAATTGTACGTGTTTGAAAAAAATTATAACTTATTGTTAAAATTAGTATAATCTAAAAAACTTGGCCATACACCATGTACGTTCATAAAGATGTTGGAAAAAATGACTTTTAAAGCTTTTTAAAGCTTATTTTGGATAATCTTTGAAGATTTTTTGATTGAGATTCACATTATATTTAATGTTGATGTATGAAGGTAATTAATTTATGTAATTACATGTGAACTATTAATGTATGTAATTATTTTGGCAAAATCATTTTTTTGGAGTGAATGATATTTAGCTCCAAAGATGATAGCTTGAAGTTGGAAAAATTGAATTTGCAAACCTTGTTCCACATTGCTTGGGAGATGAAAAGTTAAAAAGCATATAAGACTCAAGTTGAAATTTGGGTTTGGACCCCAAGGGGTGCTAAGTTTTATGGATGGGGGAAGACCTACCCAAGTGAGGGTTCGGGTCCAACCCAACCACACACGTGCGCTGCCATCGTTGTCGTCCGACCGGCCGCGGTTCAGGCCAACGACTATTTTTTTAAAACCTTCACACCGGTTCGGATGTGATCGAACCGGCAAACGGTGCAGTTTGCACCTGTTCGGCAATGGCAAAAAGCTACTTCCACTGCCTATTTAAAGAGCCTTCCATTCCCGTCATTCTGTTTCATTACAAAGAGAGTTCTAGGCACCTTTGTTTCACTATATGTGCATGCAGTAGTGCTTCTGCTGCACACGTGATCGTTTTATCCCGTGAGGCAAACGTTCAAATTTCGCAAACACCGATGCGAGGTCAAATTTTGTCTTAAGAACACAGCATCAAATGCTAGATTCAATCAATCATCTGTTTTCTTTTTCTAATCCAACAGTACTATAAGAATACTGGTTCCTGTTCTTCTATTTGCAGAATTTCTATAATGTTTTTCTGTTTTTAATCTTTACTGGTTTTGTTCTTTAAAAATAAACAGTTATTTTTCCTTTATACAGAATCTGTTTGTTTAATATTAATATATATATATATATATATATATATTCTATTTGTATTACAGAAGTTGTAAACAGTTTTTAAAACCCGTTTTCTTTTAGTATTTTTGTTTTTTAAATAGATTGTCCAACCAAAGATTAATCTCACTCGTCCACATGTATGTGAGACTCACGTATTCTAAATTGCAGTATTAAAAGATGTATCAATATCAGTAATATGGCTATATATCGGTCGATGTCGGACAGTATTAACCAATACAGTAATAAATATCGGTATTAAAAACTTAAAATTTCAATGCATATCAACCAATGCGATACGTAATGACCAATATTTAAAATCATGTCCAAGTACTCCAGAGTTCCACATGGAAGTAATTATTTAGTAATCTCTCACATGTCATTGCATACGTGGTGTTTTAATCTAATTATATATGTAGCGAAAAATGTTTTGTGTGGGACAATATTAACCCATTTTTATAATTAGATAAGTGGAAGACTAGATAAGTGGAAGACAATAATGACCCAATTAGTGTACATCACATATTTTTATTTATTGAAAATACTATATAAACAATATATACCACATAATATTTGGAGATTACCTAATAATTTTCTCCAACATAAATTTACATTACTGAAATTATTTTCATGTATAGTTGATTACGTTGGTGGTTATGTGTCCTTAGATTTGTTTGTCCATTAATGTTACGCATATCAAATACTTGTGTGCATAAATTTGTTGGGCATTTGTAGATATTTCAAAACAAGAAGTTTTGTGTCTTGTTCCATTTTGCTTGGAAATCATCATTCTCTTGAGCTTATAAGAGTATGGCATTGTTAAAACTTATATCTTATAAATTGTAATTTGTAGTAAAAATTGTAAGTATTTGTTAAATGTGTTAGTTTGTCGCTAAAATAAGATAAAAAATAGTTACAACTTATTACAGAAGTTGTGAGTATTTAAAAAAAAATTATAACTTAATTGCTACTCAATTTGTAGTAAAAGTTGTGAGTATTTGATAAATGCATTAGTTTGTTGCTAAAACAGGAAAACAAATATTTATAATTTATATTAGAAATTATGAGTATTTTCAAAGAAAATTGTAATTTATCGCTAAATTGAGTAACAGAAAACTAAAAATTAACAGTAGAATATTTGCCAAACCCCTCCTATTTACCGAATCACTTTGTTGGGCTTATGTATGTGGCTAGACCCAAAGGAAGGTCTCGCCGCACGAGACTGAGTTGAGTCCCAAGCATTTTAAGAAACCCAGAACAAAAATCATTTAACTAGGTGCGTGTTGCGAGCTTCACGCATAAATAGTGCAAATCTTCCAAATTGGGCCTCGTTTGTGTAAGATTCCCGTTGGTTTTGCCACTTCTCCATCTGTGACTTTTCTTTTCTTTTTATTTTTTTCCTGAATTCCGTTATTTCCCTTTTGGCCTTTTTAATTGTGGAATTAATTAGCCTTTTGTCGAATTTATGCTCTTAGTTAGCAGTACCTAAGATTCTGCATTCATTTAGCCGTTACCAATTTCATTCTAATTGGTTGTTTTTTAATTTAATTGATTCGAAAAGTGGACCCTTTGTGTTATATATATACTAAGGGTGGCACACACGTATGTGTGCGGTTATATTTTAAATAATAAAAAATTAAATTAAAGTAATTATAAATTTTTAAAAATCGAATTGAAGTAGTCATTTTCTTTAATAGTAATAAATTTAATTTTGGAGGATAGTATAAAAAACTAAAAAATTTATAGAACTTCAATTGTAGCTCTCCCTTTATATTATAGAAAAGATATATTTGGATTTCATACTTGTGTAGTACAAACTTTCCATTAACCGTGAGTATACCATTCTTTAAACTTGAATACAATCATACTGAAGTTGTTCTTGTAATCGGTTTTATTGTGTGTACACACTTGAAGCCAATAGGTTGTGAATCCTGAAAAGTAGATTCGTCTTGTTCTACTACATCGAGATATTAACTTCGAGTGACGGGAAACTATTCTTGAAGAGAGTGTACCTTTTACATATTTGCCGTTGATGATCTCTACTCTTATGTTCTTTTACAATTTTATCGTTCTGTTTTCTAACAGAATTAAAACACATCTTTCGCAGCCTCATGGAGATGCATGATAAAATAACAAATGGTGCTCAAAATAAAAGATAATCAATGACATGTCCCATATTATCCATGTAGGGATTTAATTCAATCCCAAAACGCGAATAGAAGTAGAAATCATGTACAAACAAAAGAAAAATACACACACTACGTGGTTCGGCATAACGTACTTATGTCCATAAGCGCAAGAGATAATTCATTATAACCGTAGAGTATACAATCTCAATATAAAAAATATTCCAAAATCGACACTCACAATCCGAGCTCTGAAACAAATCTCGTTTCTCTGCTCAAGGGTTACTCTCGTGCCCTGCGTATTTTTTCATCTCTCCCTATATCTCTACCCATTTGAGTCAACTCTCCACATAATAACTAAAATTATAAGATCTTATTTATCAGAAACCCTAAAAACCTAACCTCATATAATTATAAAACCCCACATATTAGATTTTTTGTGAATTCATAACTCAAGACTAGTCCAAATACATGAAAATAAAATACTAATTATATGGGTCCGCAGAATACAAAATATACATCAATATTAGTTATATTGATTTGTCAACTATTATTTTTTATTATTACATTATCTATAACTCTTATTAATATTACTCTTTTAAAACTTAAAAATTATTTTCAAAATATTTTCGTTTCTACTTCGTTCTCCGCTACTTTTTTGATATTTTTCTTTCTCCCGACCCGATCAAATAAGGAAAGGAAATAAAAGAGCTCATCTCCAACCCTGCCTGCCTTGCCTCATTGCCATCCCTAAAAATAATTTACCAAAATCGTGATTAATTGGCAACACAAAAAGTGAATGAAACTTCCACCAAACGAATTTTAATTTTTGATTTGTGGAAGGGGGCTAATTTAATTACATAGAATAGAATTATTTAATTTGCATGAGTTCTCATTGTAAGTTTAATAGATAAATATGGGTATCAAATAATGCTATGGTGATTACAATTGATTACCACATGGAAGTATTACATAATGTGTCATCTCATATTTATGATTTATGTCATTTTATGAATTCATCATTTATTGTAGGAAGATTTTGATAAAAGTCACACTTTCTTTACTTATTTAAGGATTAGTTCTATTCAAAGAAAATTAGTGAGATAAGTTACATTAGTTTTGTAATATTAAATCTATTGTTAATGACAACTCTGCAATCAACCTTCCCGTTAATTAATTTTATTTTCTCTCTCTTCATTTTTTCTCTCCTTTAATTTCACATTTATCTCAACAAAAAATAATTTATTCTTGTTACTTATAAAAAAGATCAAGTAAATACAAATATATGTATTTATATGCACCTTTTTAGTTTTATATTTTAGAATTTC
>JAULJZ010060089.1:0-13569 GCA_032270985.1 Heliamphora pulchella
GTCATTTATTGATTTGCCATTCAATTTTGCAACTAAGTTTTCATAATATTCATGATTGAGAATACCCTCTCGACTGTAGTAGTTGCAACTCGTAAGACAAATGCCAAAGTTAGGAGCAAATATACTAATGGATATATTTTGTCTTTTCTAGTTTTCATTATCCTCTTAGCAAGACCAACAATTTTATTCAACATTTAGTATTCATTGTGAGATCAGTCATTCATTGATTTGCCATTCAATTTCACAATAAATTCTTCACAATATTCATGGCTGAGAGTACCCTCTCGACTGTAGCAATTGCAACTGATAAGACTAATGCAAAAAATATGAGCAAGTATACTAATGGATATATTTTGTCTCTTCTAGTCTCCACCATCCTCTTAGCAAGACCAACAATTTCATTCAACATTGAGTAATCATTGTGAGATCGCATATCAAAAACATAAGTATCAATCTAATATTAAGTATAATCAACCCTATAGAAGAAGATTCTCTTAGATAAAATTTAGCAAAACGAATCAACATTTTCTTGTCAAAGCTAGAGAAGTAGCTCTACATATTCAAATAAGCCATGCAAAGTAGCAAGTCATTGTTTGCCTAAATGAAATGAGCATTGTGTTTTTGAAGTTGCATATCAACAACTGTTTAAACTAGTTCAATGTGATAATGATATAGGTTGTCATTTCTTGACAAACCACTCTCCCTCATCAATTGTAGTTGTTTGTTGACATGTTATGATATTGACAATATCTTGATATTTCCTTTATAATGTTTGTGATAACTCAGATGTAATTGCCAATATCGCTTTCATCAAATAAAGATTAAGTACAAATTCAGGAGTTTGTATTGAGCCCAACAATACCATTACTTATGGTCGTTGTTTTGATTTTGAGACATCCTGTGAAACCATTTCAAGAACATCAAGAACTAGAGAAAACCTATTAATCAAGCTTAATAAAGTACCATAGTGTGAGCCCCAACATATATCTCTAGAACATTTCAAATTGGTTTCATAATTTAAGCCTTTTTTACTTGAAAGCACTCCACTTTAAAGTGCCTCAACAACTTTTGCAAATTGTTTGTCCCTCAATATATCACGCCGCTTACATGATACTCCAACAATATTTACTACTTTGGTAACCGAATAACAAAGCAAGGCAATCTCCTCATGATTCTTTGCCATAACCACAATAGTCATGTAATAATCCATCCTTCCAAAATCAATAGAAAAGAAAATACGAATCGAATTTAATCAGTTCGTGAGTTATGGAGGGAAGTTTCCTGAACCAAACTTCTTTAAAGTGACCCAACCTAACCGTTTAATCTTCTTGGGCTTGTGATTGGAATGGACTAAGCTCAGTATCTGTCTAATGTTATCAAATTTTTGAAGGTTCAAATCTCCAAGTCTAGAGAAGGAACGTATAGAAAGTTTGGACCAAATACCGAAAAATAAGTACGTTAGAATTTTCTGGTATTCTTTTTATACAAGACAAAATATATAATATATATATATATATATATCTACTAAATTAATATGAGAACTTGTGCCAAGATTTGACAATTAGTGTGTGTGTATATAAATATCCCTAATGAATACATGAAAATGTGAGCCAAATGAAGATAAAATTAAAATAAAATGCAAATGAGTAGAGTGTGTGCAGACATATAAAATGTGCCAATCGTAAAATTATGATTTAATACAATTCTATGAGAAAAAGTAACTAATTTATACATTAAATTAATTTTTGAGCAAGGTAATATAGTGCAATTATACCTTATTAACTATTATTATACTAAAATATAAATAAAAAATCAGATTTGAGAGCCTCAAGAGAGCACATGGTCAGCCACCCTAGCTTGCCTCACACTCCACCTTTTGTCTTGTCATATCATGTTCAAATGCATGCAATTTGATTAGGCAAAGCTGCCACGCACCATTATTAAGTTTCCACTACAATGATTTTATATAAAATTAGACCATAATTCTCCTCCATGTCCAGCCATATTAAGAGTTTTAGAGAGGGAAAGTGTGCATAGAATAAGAAGAGAAAGAAAGAATGAATAAGAAGGAAGAAGAAAAAAGTGTTGGGGCAAACAGCTAAGATTTTAAAATTATATTTATGATTTTAGTCAAAAAAATATTTGGACGGGCAAACGCCGAAACAGGCTCGAAATTAAATTCTTTGTTATCGAACAATCATAATGAAAACCCATAAATACTCCCAAAGTTAGATTTAGGAATATACTTTTCAAAATCTAGTTGGATAATTTCGGTTGCTGCAATAATTTTTAATCAACGATCTGTCGTGGTTTTTTGACTTCTAGTCAAATATCCGACAAAAGCCTTATGCTGTATTTTCAAATACAAAATACGAACAAAGAGTGAATTTTGATCTATTGTGTTCTTCAAAACTTGCTTAGCCGCTTAATCTTTTGATTTATAAGACATGGAAATCCTAGAACTAATAATGAATTAAACTGGTGGTTAGGTTTTTTAACAACATATAAATAGGCTATAGTAGGGACATGTGGAGTAAATAAGACATGAGGTTCCAATATAATTATGGAATCTTGTCTCAACCTAGAAGCAATTTCATAAAAATATAAATTATAATTTATTTCACTAAAGAATTATAATTGTACTCCCAGCCTTATTCTCAAAACTGTAATATTCGAGCTCCTGTTATTAAATGCTTATTTATTCTCTCCATGTTAAGATTTTTAATACTCGCTGATTAAATTAAATTACTGACAATTATATTTAATCGGCTTCTTAAATAATTTTCTTAATACATTATATTTTACTTGTTTGTCTGCCGGATAATTAAATCTACTTACAGGGTATGACTAGGTCAAAACTTATAAGTTTGTTAAGGGGGATCGTCAATCCCGATCTTTTGGGATGTGAATTCTATCAATAATTAATATTCATCATATAATTAATATTGTTATCCAACTTACCGGAATTATTGACTCATAAAAGATTGCACCCTTTAAGGAATCAAAATAACGAATATTAAATAATGTAAATAATTAATTATTTTGGAATTAAGAGTGTAAATACTCAATAATAACCATGGAGTGTGAATTAATTTATATAGCCAGCATAAAATTAATTATCCCAACGTGGTCTTATACAATACACATGAAGTATACCAGCACAGTGAGTAGGAATAATAGGTGACGCTGTTATCTGTTCCCCGTAACCATGACAGTTTGTGTCTACTAAAATTATGCGCTACAGTCGTACTGATGGTGTGTCCAAATCCATCTAAACCGTGAACCAAAAACTTATATCCTGTAAGAACCGATAATCTAATCTTACGTGTGTAAGCTGAACTCTACACACTAGATTAAATATTGTATAAAATAAAAAATATCTATGCATATCATTAAATAAATAATGAGACTACATACATGACTCATTAAGATTCTCATAAAATGAAAAAATAATTTTATTAATGAATAAAATTAAATACTAAAAATAATTAAAGACATGATTTTTAGTAGGCGACCCTGATAATTTTTCACTTATACTCAAAATCATGTTGCTATATATTTGATTTCTATGCCCTTTACATGACTATCAAAAGTCTTAACCGACAGTTTTTTTGTAAAAAGATCTGCAAGGTTGTTTGTCAATGCAACCTTAGTCACAGCAACATCATCTTTCTGTACAATCTCTCGTATCAGGTGATATTTACGTAAAATCCACTTTTATCGATAAACCAAGGTTTAAAACATGTAAACAGCATTTCATGCATTTTTACCCGGTGAAAGCAAGTATAATTATATAAATCACCCTTTTAACAGTAGTAGGTCTAGAATCCTACCTCAATGAGCTCAAAGCTCGACGCCTCAAAATTCAACATTGTCAGAACGAGAGTCCGTCTTGATGGATGTGAAGCCCACGTCGTCGACAACAAGGATCTGTTGTCCAGCGTCGAAAAACTAAGCCTCGGGCCACCTGAAAGCTAGAGAGAAGGTAGAGACAAGGAAAAGAGAAAGAGATTTTCTTTGAAAAGATATTTTAGATCTCAAAAAGATATTTGTTCTCTCTTATAGAAATTCACGCCCAGAACCCACCACTCGAACGAGGTACCCACCGCCCAAGCGGGCCCCTTGCCGACATAGGCCCTACCACACCACCGCTCGAGCACCCATGCACCGCTCGAGCGGACCCCACTCCGAGCCACGCTTTGCCACTACCCCGCTCGAGCGCACACCCACCGCTCGAGCTGTAACATCTCGGACCAACACTCTATCACCAGCCCGCTCGAGCGGTCGTCGCTGGGGGAGAAAACTGAAAAAGGAAACCAAAACTGAACCCCCGCATACTTAACACGTATAACACCTATACAAAACATGCGTCTCTACAACGGAAACATAATCCATGCAACACAGAGATACATATATGGAAAGAAATGCATCAACATATATAAAGATCTAAAAAAGGAGACGGGTCTGGGTCTCACAACTCTCCCCCCTTAAGGAATTTTGCTCCCAAAATTCGTAACAAGGTTACGAGGTGACCAAGTCCAGGTATCTAGCACGCATGCCAGACTCGAGCTCCCATGTAGCTTCCTCAACCCTGCGATAAAGCCACAGAACCTTGACATAAGTAATTGTTCTACCCCGCAACACCTGCTCCTTTATATCAAGAATCCTCACTGGACGCTCCTCGTAGGTGGCATCCTCATCAACCCGTAGCTCAGCCCAATCTAACACATGAGAAGGATCAGGCTCATACCTCCGAAGCATAGAAACGTGAAACACGTTATGCACAGATGCTAATTGAGGTGGCAAAGCTAAACGATAGGTAACTTCTCCAACCCTGTCTAGAATCTCAAAAGGCCCAATAAAGTGCGGCGATAACTTCCCGCTATGACCGAACCTCATCAAACCTCTATGTGGCGAGACCTTCAGAATCACATGATCTCCCACAACAAACTCCAAAGGTCGCCTCCTCTGATCTGCATAACTCTTTTAACGACTCTATCTGTCAAAAGACGCTGGCGAATCGCTGCAATCTTTTTCGTCGTCTCTCGCACCATGTTGGGTCCCAAGACTGTGGCCTCTCCCACATTTGTCCAAGACACGGGCGATCTACACGGTCTACCATACAAAGCCTCATACGGTGCCATCCCAATACTAGACTGATAGCTATTGTTGTATGTAAACTCTACCAAAGGTAAATGATCCTCCCACGAGCCTCTGAAGTCAAGAACACAAGCCCTCAGCATGTCCTCCAGAATTTGTATAGTCCTCTAGAATTTGTATAGTCCTCTCAGACTGGCCATCTGTCTGGGGATGAAAAGCAGTATTGAACATCAAGTTCATCCCCAAAGCCTCCTGAAGACTCTGCCAAAAGCGCGATGTGAAGTGCGGGTCTCTGTCAGAAATAATAGACACTGGCACTCCATGCAACCGAACTATCTCTCTGACTTATAACTGACTCAGTCTCTCCATTGAATCCTTCACACGAATGGAAAAAAAGTGTGCAGACTTTGTCAACCTATCTATCACAACACAAACAGCATCGTATCCCCTAGGTGACCGAGGAAGTCCTGACACAAAATCCATTGTGACATTCTCCCACTTCCACCCTGATACTGGTAACGGCTATAACAATTCGTCGAGCTTCTTGTGCTTCGTCTTTACCTATTAACAGGTAAGGCACCGAGAAACAAACTGAAGCATGTCCTTCTTCATTTCTGCCCATTAAAACTAACAACATAGATCATGGTACATCTTCGTGCCTCCAGGATACACTGCACGCCGCGCATGGTGACACTCGTGTAGTAGATCAGCTCGACATGACTCTAGCACAGACAACCTCCCTGCTAATCTCAGACTTTGGTTTGATCCCACAACCCATCCTGCTGTATCCTCTCCACTGGCAACATGGTCTTAGATCATCTAAGCCTCTTGGTCCGTCTGTTGGAGTTCTAGCACACATGCTATCAACGCTGGTCGAGTAACTACTGAAAACAAGGTGGCACCTGTCGCTGTCTCCTCAAGACATAAATCAAACTCTCCAATATCTCCTAGCATGTGCCACTCGCATATAGTCACAGAAGCTAACGACCCAGAAGATCTTCTACTGAGAGCGTCAGCCACCACATTGGCCTTCCCTGGATGGTACTGTAAGTTAAAATGAAAATCCTCCAACAACTCCACCCCCGTCGCTGGCGCAAGTTCTGGTTCTTCTGCGAAAACATGTATTTTAAGCTCTTGTGATCAGAGAAAACCTTGAAATGCTCACCATAAAGATAGTGACGCCATGTCTTTAAGGCAAAGACCACGGCTGCCAACTCTAGATCGTGGGTCAGATAGTTCTTCTCATGCGTCTTCAGCTGTCGAGAACCATAGGCTACGACCTTCCCTTCCTGCATCAAAACACACCCAAGGCCATCGTGTGACGCATCACAGTACACGGTATAACCCAAGCCTCGCTCTGGGATAATCAACACTGGTGCGCTAGTCAATCTCGGCTTCAGCTCCTGGAAAGCTAACTCACAGGACTCACTCCACACAAACACAACTCCTTTCTGCATCAGACGCGTCATCGGTGCAGTAAGTCTCGCAAAATCTTTCACAAACCATCGGTAATACCCTGCTAAACCCAAAAAATTGCGAATCTCAAAGATATTCTTCGGTCACTCCCAACCAGTCACTGCATCGGTCTTTGACGAATCCACTGATATCCCATCTGACGATACGACGTGTCCAAGAAATCTCACCTCAGACATCCAGAACTCACACTTGTCGAGCTTCGCGTACAAGCGATACTCCATCAAAACCCGTAGCACGATCCGTAGGTGGTCTTCGCGTGCCTCCCTAGTGGGTGACTAGATGAGAATGTCATCCACAAACACCACCACAAAACTGTCTAGATACTGGTGAAATATCCAGTTCATCAAACTCATGAACGTAGCCGGCGCGATCGTCAGACCGAACGGCATAACCAGAAACTCATAGTGACTATAGCGAGTCCAAAAAGCAGTCTTCGCTATGTCATTGTCCCTAATCCTCAACTGGTGGTATCCCGACCTCAAGTCAATCTTGGAAAAGCAGCTCAAACCCTTCAGCTGATCAAACAAATCATCTATCCTCGGCATCGGATGCTTATTCTTCACTGTTACTTGATGCAGCTTCCGGTAGTCGATACACAAACGCAAGGATCCATCATTCTTCTTCGCAAAAAGAGAAGGAGCTCCCCATGGTGAAGTACTCGGACGTATAAACCCCCTGTCAAGCAACTCCTGAAGCTGTTCCTTGAGTTCACGCAACTCAATAGGTGCAAAATGAAAGGACGGTATAGATATGGGAGTAGCTCTGGGAACTAGGTCAATGGAGAACTCTACCTCGCAGCTCGGTGGCAACTCAAACAGTTCGTTAAGGAAGACATATGGGTAGTTGCAAACCACCGGAGGTAATTCTCCCCGAACCCCAACTACCTCATCTAACATGAGAGCTGAGAAGAGGAAACCCAGGTTACCCTGGTTTCGCACAGCGCCCATCATAGACCTCAAACCCTCATCCCGGTCTCCCATAAAGTAAAAATAATCTCCCACCGGTGTACAAATCGTTATCCTCCGTCGATCACAATCGATGAAGGCACGATAGGTGGTCAGCCAATCCATCCATGGTATGACATCAAACGTGGTCATGTCTAGAATAACAAGGTCAAATGCTAAACAACGACCGGCGACCTCCAACACGCAGGATCTATAAACAAGACTCAACTCCACAGTCCCACTAACTGGGGTCTCTACACTCATAATACCACCAAACCAGTTCATTTTTAAACCCAAAGAAGACACAAATACAGATGATATAAACGAATGTGATGCTTCGGTGTCTATGAGAACACTGGCCCATCATCTATAGACTAGAAAAGTATCTCTGATCATGGAGGTGGTAGCAGCAGCATGGGGCACGATCGGTGCTTTGGATGAACTAGGATATGCAAGCATGTAGGCTCTGGCCTGCCCACTGTGGCCTTGAACCATCGACTGTCTGCCTGACTGTACCGAGGCACCCCCTTCAGTGAACCGAGATAACTGGAATCCTTGCACAGATGGAATAGCAGGTGCTCCAGCTGTGCTCCGCACGCTCCCTTCTCTAGGACAGTCTCTACGGATATGTCCAGACTGGCCGCACTCAAAACATACCACTAGCCCTCTTCCCTGCACCTGCGATTGTGACTGTACTGGAGTCGGGCTTTAACACTCCGCTGCACGATGCCCTGGCTGTTGGCATCTATGACAAAGCGCCCTCTGATCTGACCATCCCTTTGAGACTACGGGATGTGTGGATGCAGAAGACTGTGGTAGATACGACCTTACTGGATGAGAACTCGGACCAGATGTTCATCGACGCTTGTTCTTCCTACGTCCCTAACTCTGCGCGTCTCATTCAGAGCGTCCTCCACTTTCATGGCCATCTGTACCAAATTTGTGAAGACCTACATCTAAAATGTTGCCACTCTATCTCTAATAGCGGGCCTCAAACCCCTCTCAAACCGCTTCGCACGAAACTCATCAGTGGGCACAATCTCTTGTGCAAACCAGGACAGACTAGTGAACTCAGCCTCATACTCAATCACTCTCATCATCCCCTGAGTCAGAAATAGAAAATCCTCTCTGTAGCGGTCCCTCAAGGTCGCTGAAAAGTACTTCTCCAAAAATACCTTTGTAAATGCCTCCTAAGTGCCTGCCACTGTGGTCTTGGCAAACTTCCACCACATATGAGCACTCCCACTCAGCTGGAAGGCGGAACATATAACCCTAAGATCATCTTCCTCAATTTGAAGCGAATCCAGAATCCTAGTGACCAGCTCTAACCACTCAGTGGCAACAGTGGGGTTGAGATCCCGAGAAAAGGTAGGATGGTCCAGACAGCGAAACTCATGCTTCACGACCGTCGCCCTTGAATCAGGTACACTCTCCCTCCCCTTAGTGGCCTCAGCCAGTTGCTGAATGGAGCCGACCAACTCACGCAACAAATCTCCCTCGCCAACCGGTCCTTGGGGTGCATTAGCATCCCCAACATCTGGGACTAGAACGTCCCTTCGGCCAGAACCACGGCCACGACCTCGACCAAGGCCTCGTCCTCCCCGCGTCGACATAATTCTATATGAAAGCCACATAACAGGATAAGCATTCCTACAACATGTTATTGCTAATGTAAAAGACATATCACATATAAGCATGCTAGCACATAGCCACCTAGATCATGTCATCACATATCTCACATACTGATGAGAACCAACAAGAATGACTTGTCCATCTGAACAACCTACTCAGATTCCTAGCTAGAAATCACGTCCGCGAAACGCGTATCTAACTTGGCTCCCAAGTTTTTCAATCCAAGCGCTGAGAGGCAAGACTAATCAATCCTAAGGTCCAACCTCCATACCCACATATACACATCAATAATGCTGAGCAGCCTATCATGCGAATGTAAGTAAACACTTGAACATTAACAATCAAGCACACATACATCTTCACAAGGTGATGTACCCTCTTTCCCATGGCTCATAGGTATTCGAATCCAGAGCTCTAATAGCAAGTTGTCACGCCCCAAATACCAGGGTCACGCAAAAACCCACCCAAACACCATTTTATTAAATATGATTTGGAGTTGTAAAACCATTAACTATAAAATATTACAACATTTGGATAAAGATTCCCAAGCTTATCTCTCATAAACAAAAATCATGCAAACTCATACATGAATAAATATATCGCTGAAAGGCGTACAAAACTAGCCTTTTGAAACAGGCAACACATGTATAAGTACATGTCAAAAACAAGAAAACTACAGTAAGCTCTCCATTAACACATGTCTCTAGGTCAACTCCACGTGGTCAACTGAAAATTTTTTTACAGTAAAATCCCACACTGTGAGCAGAAGCCAATTAGGAAAAGACAATAAGGTTGTAAAGCAGGCTATGCAATCAAGTAGTGGGAGCTAACTTGACCACGAAAGCCAAAAATGTTTTTCTTTCAAAACCGCACGTTTTCCATCTGAAAACCATCATTTTCATCCTTGAAACTATGCATATCATCCTAACAGATATCATGCCACAGTTAAGGAAAAGCTGTAAACACAGTATTCTCCACTCGGGTCACACAGCCGAGGAGACAAGATAAAATGTAATCCTATATACCGACTCTGTCACACTAACAAAGGTAACAACTATGGACTCTTGTCTGTTATCCCAAACCCACAGGATTAGTAACGACAAGTTCTATACGGAGTCACAACAACAATGCCATTAACGGAGGCAACCGAACCACTCAATTTGTGGGAACCAACCCGAAGGTACAGAGCACCTGTTGCTTAATTTATGGGACCTGATCCCGAGGGTACAAAGCACACAATCACTCAATTTATAGGGACTAACCCGAAGGTACAGTGCACCTACGCTACGCACGTTTCTAAACTTACACCGAGGAGCAATGGAAGCCCAACTCTAAACCACACACCCATTGTCACAGTACATCTATGGATAGCATTTAAAAGCCCACAAAATAGTTTTACATCGCATGTATATAAAAGGGATCCAATCCATCATCATGGAGATCTACAAGCATGTAACAACATATGTTTTAACAAAACTGAGATTCAAACCCAAGGGTTAGCTCTAAACCTCCACAAACATGTTTTTCATAAAAACACCTCGTTTTCAAAGCTCATTTTGAAAACCACTGATCTCAGCACATCCGGATCATGTAGAAAATTGAGAAAAGGCGTAAAACCCACTTTTACCCATAAACCAAGGTTCAAAACATGTAAACAGCATTTCATGCATTTTTACCCGGTGAAAGCAAGTATAATTGCACAAATCACCCTTCTAACAGCAGTAGGTCTAGAATCCTACCTCAAAGAGCTCAAAGCTCAACGCCTCAAAGTCTAACCTCATCGGAACGAGAGTCTTTCCAGATGGATGTGAAGCCCACGTCCCCGACAACAAGGATCTGCTGTCTAGCTGCGAAAAACTAAGCCTCGGGACACCCGAAAGCTAGAGAGAAGGTAGAGAAAAGGAAAAGAGAAAGAGATTTGCTTTGAAAAGATATTTTAGATCTCAAAAAGATATTTGTTCTCTCTTATAGAAATTCGCACGCAGGACCCACCGCTCGAGTGGGCCCCTTGCCGACATAGGCCCTGCCACACCACCGCTCGAGCGCCCATACACCGCTCGAGCAGACCCCACTCCGAGCCACGCTCTGCCACTACCCCACTTGAGCGCACACCCACCGCTCGAGCGGTCACATCTCAGACCAACACTATGCCACCAGCCCGCTTGAGTTAGCTCCCCACCGCTCGAGCTGTCGTCGCTGGGAGAGAAAATTGAAAAAGGCAACCAAAACTGAACCCCCGCATGCTTAACACGTATAACACCAATACAAAACATGTGGTTCTACAACGGAAACATAATCCATGCAACACAGAGATACATATATGAAATGAAATGCATCAACATATATAAAGATCTCAAGAAGGAGATCTCACAGATGATAACAAACTTATGTATTTAATTGTGCACATTGAGATTGTTTAACAAGAAACATATGCTTTGCACAATGCAAGACACACAGTGGAAGCCATGATGTATAAATTCAAAACAAGTTCCTTGGCGACAAGTTTTTGCGGAACAAATACAAAGAATCGAGATAGTGAAGACTTGAAGAACATATTGTAAATTTTATTTGTTAGGATCCTTGTACATTCACATTATCTCTTGATTATCTCTTTGAAGCTCATAGGAATCCTAAATATCTTAAAAATTATTTTTTCAGAGCATAAAAAGATCAAACTTTTTTGGAAAACCATAAATCTGGATTTTTAATGATCTAGTCGACTGAGGCTTTTATCCAGTCGACTGAATGGGCTACCAAAAATAAATTTTCAGAATGAAAACTAGTTAGTCGACTGAACCTTCATGTTCAGTCGACCGAAGTGAAGTTCAGTTGACCGAATGAGTCTCTTCAGTCGACTGAACAGCTTAAAATTTAAAATTTTCTAAAAACGTCTAGTTTGACCCTTCTATATTTAGCCCAACGGCTAGTTGATTTTTGGAGCCTATAAATGGAGGCCTTGTGCCATTGTTTCAATCATCAAAAGCCTCTCAATCATCTCTCATTCTATTACTCCCTTGTGCTTCAAAATCTTGAGTCTTTCATACATATTTTTGAGAGAAAAATTCTTTAGAATTCTCATTGAGTTTCATAGTCATATTCTATTAAGAAGTGAGTTAGAGCGTTCTTTGTTTGTACTTATTTGCTCATCCAAGAAGCATTCTTTAGTACACTTTCATATCACTGATTGCTGATCTGTATTTGAGAAAGGTGTTTCTCAAAAGAGGTTAATACGCCTACAAGGATTGGATTGAATTGAGAAGGGCACATTCTCAAGAGATGCTACTCCGCCTAGACTAAGAAGAGAGGCTCCTCTGCCTATTGAAGGAGAGGTAGTAAAAATTCTCATAGCAGTTGGCTTAAGGCAAGGACGTAGGCCGTTGCGCCGAACCTTGTAAACATCGTGGTGTTCCTCCTCTTGCTTACTTATTCCTTTGTTTATTTTATTGTTAATTCTCTTTACATCACACACGTTTACACTTTAATTTTTTATCAAGAAAATTAATCTACTTGCAAATTAATATTGAAAGATATAAAACAAGAAAAGTGTTCTTTTCATTTGAATACCATCAAATTAAAATATTCTTGTATCTTATTATTTGAAAAGTGTTAAATTTGAAAGTTATTCTTTTATTGATAAAACAAGTCAAGTATTGAATCTTGCTAACAAAAATATTGTGAATAAAAATTGAAGCAAATTTGCATTATTATATTCAAACTAAAAGACTTTAAAAGTTAGCATCTTCATTTGTGCTTAACTTTTGGACTTATTATTCATTTCAAATATACTTGTATTTTAATGAGCAAGATATTTTAAATATTGTCTACACTTGTACTTAAATATTTGATCACAAGGTTTTGTCTATAAGTTTTATACAAATTGACTTGTGATTTAAGTAAGTAATATTTGTGTGAACTAAAGATCATACACTTGTGTTTGATTACTTAATCTAAAATTTTAAAATACCCAATTCACCCCCTCTTGGGATTACACACGTAATATCAATTGTATTAGAGCCTAACACATTATTTTTAACAAGTTTTTGTGGAAAAGATCTATGGCAGGCGTTGGTGTATCACCTTTTGGAGAAAGTCTGTCCTTCACACGGCCTCAAATCTTCAGTGGTGTCAACTACACCTTTTGGAAGCAAAGAATGAGAATATTCATTCAAACTATGAATTGGAGAGCATAGAGGGTAATCGTGCAAGGTAACTTCACTCCCACTAAGACCGTAGAAGGTAAAGAGGTTCCTAAATTAGAAGAAAAAATAAATGAAAATGATATGAAACAATTACAAATAAACTCTAGTGCCATGAATGCATTATATTGTGCTTTAGATGCATATGAATATAATAGAATAATGACATGTAAAAGTGCAAAAGAAATATGAAAAAAATTAGAAGTCACTTATGAAGGCAC
>JAULJZ010060100.1:0-13569 GCA_032270985.1 Heliamphora pulchella
ATTAAATTATGTTTAAAGTATTTTTAGGCACGGATAATTGCTAGTTTTATACATTTAAAGAGTACATGTAAGATAGATGACTAGTATGTTCTTCAAAAAGGAGATGTTACAGCTGACGTGCTACTAAGTGATGCAAATAATTTGGAATAGAAACTTTGATATAGAAGACTACTTTACATGGAAAAAGAGGTATAAGATAATTTGAAGAGGATAGTCAAAATTAATTATACCAAGAGGTCAGATAATGAAACAATGCTTTGGCATTTTGATAACAATGGTGGTTTTCCAGTTACATCTTTTTGCAGGAGTTGTTATCAGATTTCAGGTATGCAGTGTTCTATTTTGAGGCATTTGGAATTCATTTTTCCTCCCAAGATGCTTTCTTTTGTCTGGTTAGCCTTGAGGAATAGGATCACAACTTCTGATTTTTTACTTAAAAGAAAATTTTGCCCATTGGCTCTTCAGTCTTGTGTTTCTTTTGTGAGTTGGAGACAGAATGTGCAGATCATGTATTGTTATTATGCAATGAAATCATGGAAAATTTGGAATGATGTGTTGAATTGGTGGCGAATATTTTGGGTTTTTTCCAGAAGATTTGAAAAGCTTATTTGTTTGCTGGTTTGCGATGAAATATAAAGGTGTAAAGAAGATAATTTGGGAATCGGCATTCTTTGCTACTTATGGAAATTGTGGTTAACACAAAATAGTAGTATATTCAGCTATTTTAATCCTGATTGGAGGAATATTTCAGAATTGGTATTAATTCATACACCGTGCCGGGTGAAAGAATACAAGGAGTACAAGGATTATTCAGTTTTTGATTTTGTTTCCTGCATTGAAGGGTTAGAGACTATATAGGGTAGGTGTTCTCTTTTTGAACTTATAAACAGCGGGGCTGGCATTTGCTTTCTTTGGATGTGGCTTTGATGGGGGCAGATGAAGGACAAAGATGATTTGCTGATTTTTTGGGGAAGTCTGGTCAGGTGCATGTAATGGTGGAACAGAGAATGGGTATGGCCTGTCTCTTTGATATATCTAATGGCATCGTGGGTTTCCTTCACATATAAAAACTTCGAATAAGTAGGCTGGGATTATTTTTTTTTAATTTTTTTTTGTGAACGTTGCTCTCAACATTGTTGAGGTTAAGAGAGATTTGTGTTGTGTGTTTATGCCTTTTCTTGTAATCTTCTTCTCTTTTTTTCCCCCAAAAGAATCTTCTTGTAATCTTCTTTTGCTTTAATAATTTCTTTTTTTCCTGAAAAAAAGCAACAGAAGTTGTACTCTTGAAAACCACCAACCGATCATAGCTTAAAAGTTTCAAGTATGTAGAAATGTCGAAGAAACATCAATCAGACCAACTTTTATTTTAAGGCCAAGGCCTCTCTCGTTGCCCTGAACAATCCAGAGCACCGGAGAGAAATCTAATCCTTATTTTAACTACTTTTCAATTGGGGCTTTTATCCTTTTGAAACGTGAAAATCTAAACTATCTTCTTGTTATCTTACAATGAAAAGAAACATAAGGTTTCCATACATATGTGAGAAACTCTTGTTAGATTCACTTCACTAACCTAAGTACCTAAGTACCTAAGCACCTAACTACTCCAAAAACTGTCAGTGGAGGAACCATCAGGGACTCGGGGGACGCGGCCATCCAAAATTTTGAGAAAGCAGCTCAGATAATAACTAGAGATAACGGTTCTGGCAACTGCGAGGAATTCAAAAGAACAAATAGAATTTACTTTTTTGTTCATTTGGTAGAAAATCATATGATTATATGTACAGTTGACAGATCATTATATACAGGAGAGTTTTTCTATCAAGAGAAAGCTCAAGTTTTCTAGATCAATTGAGATCATATGATTATCCGGGTCAATATGGCAGAACCCATGCAATCAATGGTAGTTTCCTGTTCCATTTTTTTGCTATTTTCATTTATTCTATGCTCAATGAAATCCATGCATGCATTTAAGGAAAAATAGTCCTTCAGGTGGATCAACTATATCTGTCATTTACACCACAATCTATATGTTTGTCATTATAAATTTGAGTCTAGCAATCTCTCTATCCCTATTATCAACCTCAATCATACTCTCTTCTTGTCCACTACTCAAAGAGCTTATGGCTCTTGTTATTACATCTCATTCTCTTCCCCCCCTCGCATCCGCCCTAGCATTAGCAATCACAGCATCCATCATCTCTCTCGCTGAGTTCTTATCCCTTGCCGGATCTACCAGTGCTGGATTTAGCGTGGATCTCATCCACAGAGATTCACCGGAGTCTCCCTTCTACAATCACTCGTTAACCCCATTTGAACGCATAGGTCACGCTTTGAGACGTTCTGCTAATCGCGCCAACTACTTCAAGTCAGCTTCCCTCTCTCCACATCAAGCCTCAACTGAGGTAATCGCCAGCGACGGAGAATATCTCATGAAAATCGCAGTTGGGACGCCAAAGTTCAATTTGCTCGCCATTGCCGACACTGGCAGTGACCTTACATGGACACAATGCAGTCCCTGCATGAGGTGTTATATATTTTATATATATAGTCTGTAATATTGAAAAGGAACATAAGTTTTAAGTTGACATATATTCTCTTTGCTTGCATATTTTGAGTTGCACATGATAGGGACAATAGATTATTACCAGATGATGATTAGATACAATAGGTGGTATATCTGTTAATTACTAATGGACACAATAGATTTAAATGGAGAGACACCATTTGAAATATTGACTGTTATTCACTAAGTCTATAGTTGTGCTGATTCAAATGACATCTCTTTATCAACTTTATAAGACCATGCTCTGCATCAGAATAACTTTCTTCTTCTTCCCAAACGTAGTCAGTTTACAATTTCGTAGAGTACTAGAAAAATTTTCCGAAATTGCTATTCTTAGAACTTTAGGTTTTCTTGTATTTTGGAGGCAGTTTACTAGGAACCGATATAACAAACTCATTACGAATGAGGGTAAAATTGCCTCAAAGATAAGCCATCTTCATGGCTCAAAGCGACTTTTTTTTTTGTTTTCTTTTCCCTACCATTTTCCTTATTCTATTTGTAACAACAGGTGTTACAAGCAAAAAGCCCCTCTGTTCAACCCTCAGATGTCCTCGTCGTACAAAGAGATTCCCTGCCGTTCAAGACAGTGCCGGTCTCTCCAGAGACACTCTTGCTCCACCAACGGAAGCTGTGCGTACTCGGTGTTTTATGGAGACAAATCCTTCAGCCGTGGCGTTATCGGCACCGAGACAGTCTCACTGGGTTCCAGCACCGGCCAACCCGTATCCCTCCCGGGGATCCTTTTTGGGTGTGGCTATTACAACAGCGGCACCTTCGCCGAGAATGGATCCGGCATTGTCGGCCTTGGAGGTGGCAGAGTCTCGCTTGTTTCTCAAATGCGTCCTTCAATTGGTTCCAAATTCTCCTATTGTTTGGTGCCAAATTTCTCTGAAAACAGAAAACCTAGTCAGATGCATTTTGGCGACAAGGCGGCGGTGGTGGGAGCCGGGGTGGTCTCTACTCCAATGCTTCCAAACTTAGTAAAAACCTTTTATTACCTGGGATTGGAAGGATTCACAGTTGGAAGCCAAAAACTGGAAATTCTCGACTCTTCGTCTTTGCCGCTTGGTGGCTCCAGAAAAGTTTACATCATCATAGACTCGGGAACGACAATGACGTATCTCCCTCCGAATCTTTACAACCGTCTAGAGATGGCAGTGAGAAGAGCAGTCAAGCTGCAGCCGGTGAGGGATCCGCTAGGGATCCTGAATTTGTGCTACAGATATAACAATAGTACTGGCCTTAACATTCCCATTATCATAGCACATTTCACCGGAGCAGACGTGGAGCTGAATCCTTTGAACACCTTTGTTAGAACCGGTCCCAGTGTGGTGTGCCTCGCTTTTGTTCCGGTTGAATATGTATCAATACTCGGTAATGTTGCGCAGATGAACTTCTTGGTGGGCTATGACCTCATGAAGAGAACTGTGTCTTTTAAGCCCACTGATTGTGCAAAAGAGTGAGTACAAAGTGTTGGAGATACATGAAGATTTTACCTTTTATCATCTATCAATTGGTAATCTAGTCACTTTAAACAATAATACTACACAGTATTTTTTTCTTCTCACTTTTAAGTTATTATTTGATGCGACATATTTACAATCATTATATATTAATAAAGTTTATATGGGCCTAATTGTATCAAGAGTTTACGTGAGAGTCACATAATGGTAGTTTCTAAAAGTCTAAAGTTGAATGTAACAGTCGCATGAGAGATATTCTCTATTGTGCGATTGTGTCAATTTTCTCCTTTGCCCTCAATATCAATACTAGCATGCTTTTATACCTACACATCACATGGGCATTTTCCATTAGTGAAAATGACTTGGGTTTATTTTTCAGGTTCATCTTTAGAATCCTTTTAAGAGTTAGTCATTCAGGCATTAGAACGAAGATTAATTAGACAAACGTTTCATGTTAGGATGCGCCTTTCATATTTGGACAAACTATTTCCAAATTGATATCAATTTTATAAATGATTATATAGCACCCATCAAAGAATGACACTTAGAGTCTAGCTCCAGGGTTCTTCGTGTGATTAGACCCATTAGTTAGCTGTGATTGTTGCTAGTAAATGGGTCACATTGTTCCTAAGTAAATGGATCACATTGCAACTTAACACGAAGTTCGGGCAATGGTTTTTAGTGCGTGAACAACTAGAATTCAAAGCTACAAAGTATAATATCGTGTTGATAAATGTTTGAAGTAATGCGGTATTTGACCGAATTTCATAGAAGGATTAGTAATAAGTAGAATATTGGATTGAGTTTGACAGAAGGTGTAATAGTATGGAGATATCTGTACTATGTTTGATAAGGTAGTATATAGCATGTGAAAATAGAGGATAAATGTTGACCGTTGAATGAGATGTTGTATTTGGTTCTATGGAAGAGGAGGTGATATGATTAACAGCACCATCCCTCTCATGATATTGTTAATTCCTTCATTTTCCAGAGTTAGTAATTCACACTTGTACCAATTCTCTCTCTGAATTCATACCAAATTCTAATCTTCTAGATAAGTTATGAAATATGACTCCTATGCCTACTTTTTGGTTCCCTTGACCATAATTCCTTCCTCTAAAGTGCTAAATAAACGGGATCTAAGGGCATTCAAATACTTAATTCTAAGAGTTCTTTGATTGCAAATGCAAGGTGTATTCTTCTCCAGAATTGTGTTCTTTTTTTTTTGTTTCCTTCTTTAATAGTTCAGTTGCTATTCAATGAATCAAACTGGTGATGCACCAGAATTGAGTTCTTTGGGTTTTGCTTTGATTTTTTCTTTTGCTTTGGAAACAATTTTGGCTGCTCGGTAGTGCCTTCTAATTTTCTGTTTGCCAAATCTAAGTCTATATTTATTAGGGTCTTTGTAATCGAAAGTTGTTTTTTGCTATTCATAATAAAAAGCGGCTTAATGACCCCTTCTATGTTCCACTTAATAAGAAAATGGATTCATTTTCAAGTACCTCATAATTCCCCGTAATGTCAGTATTGTTTATTTATGTTCATGAATGTCATTTTTTGGAATAACTAGAAGGGGTTTTTGACAATCAAATCCCACCTTGATATTATACATTGTTAGTTATTTATTTTCTGTTTTTAATTGGTTTGATTATCCATTAGCGGTTTAGTGTATTTTTTGATTTATCAGAATTTTTGATTATATGAGAGCCTTTATAGGTTTTTTTTTTCTTTTTTAGAATTAATTGTTGAAGAAGCGTGCGGGGAAAATGGCAAAATCACATGATTATGCTTATGTTACATTGGTTTGGTTCAAAGTTAACTTGAATGCAGGGAGATTGTAAGATTTTCGGTTGTTTGATTTAGGGCATTGACACTCTCTTTCCCTCTTTGGATATATATATATATATATATATAATGGAGAAGCCTTCACCTATGAATTTTGATTTTATAGCTTTGAATCATTATGTCCTATCTTCTATTGTCAAAATTTAATTATAGAAGTTGTGATTGTTGTAGGAAAAATGAAACTTTGGGTCACGATTCACTAGGATGTAGACATGTGGACATGCTAAACCTCATTATAGTATCTTCTTTTTCCTTCTTGATGCTTAGTGATCTTTCATGATTTTTGTGTTATGATTAGAATGCTTCCATAAAGTTTATTTTGTTTGGTTTGATGTTTTTATTTTTTCAAATCAAGTCGGGGAATAAATCACGGAGGTGAATTCTTTTGCTTGATATATTATTAACCAGGTAAAGAGGAGACTTGTCTGAACACACATCCTTTTCATTTAGATGTTCTAAATTATGTCACAGGGTGTCTTTTAAATTTGATGGATGAATGCTGCTCTTTGCGATTATGTCACTTTTTCTTGCATCACATTGTTTGTAGTTTTGTTACATCACAGTTTGATGTAGTTTTGTTATCGAAAGAGTAGAAATTTGAAAATCTCTAACCCCCTCTTACTTCCTTATTAATCTCTAATCGGTATTAGGGTACATGTTATCTCTATACCCTTAGTGATTGTTTAGATATGGTGATTAATGATGGTGTAGGTGGACTCAAAGCACGTGTGGCCCACGCTGTAAATTTTATTAGCTCAAGGCTACTTATGTGGGCCCACAATTTTGAATTAATTATATCAAATTTGACGAATTATTTATACTGCCCTTTGATATTACTAGGATTCAGAATATATCCTTAACCTCCAATGGACTCATGGATAACTCTCCAACTTTTATTTCATTCTTTGTCCCATTCTAAGCATACATAAATAAAAAGTCTTAGATTATGCAAAATCTGATTCATTATCACATGATTCATTGATATTCTCGAATCAAACATGGCCTTACATTATGCAGCTATTGAGACTCTCCATATTGAATTTGCCTAAAGAAACTAATATAATTGGTCAAAAATAACTTTTTACACATAGGTGATACCCAATTTTTCTACTGTTGAATCAACAAACATATCCCAATTACTGTAATTATCCTCCCTACCATATTCTTTTATCTTGCCATTAACTTCATGATCAAAAGCACACTATCTAATCAATGGAACTTATGTTGATTTACTAAAAACACTTATATTTAACTCAATTTGATCTCACATTCTCTCTTCACTCACCCACCATAATTTAAATATCTTGAATTGTGAGGATGACTTTAACTTCAGTAAATGACAATACACTTGATTTGCCTTATCTGGTTCATTAATTTCTTTTAGATGTCCATTTTAATCAATCCAAGCTCACAAAAACTCTATCCTTAAAGCCCTTGTGATACTGTTAGACCACCCTTGCCATTAGTTTTTATCTCTCACTTACTAAAGGTTCCATTGCAGCCATCATGACATTTTATTCACATTCTTCCTTTGCATTTACAGTCATAGCATCTTCCATATTTCTTTCTACATTATCTTCCAGTGAAGCTCAGAACAAAGGTTTCAGTGTAGATCTCATCAACCGAGACTCACTAAAATCTCCCTTCTACGACCCCTCTCTAACTCCTTGTCAACGCCTGAATAATGCCTTACACCGTTCAGATGACCGCGTAAAGCGTTTCATTTCAAGGCTGCTCTCTCCAGGGACAACCTCTGCTGAGATAATCGGCGCAGATGGAGAATATTTCATGAGCATAGCCATTGGCACCCCACCAGTCCAATTCCTAGGCATTGCCGACACCGGCAGTGACCTCACTTGGATTCAATGCGAGCCTTGTAAATATTGCTACAAGCAAAGAGACCCCTTTTTCAATCCGAAAAACTCATCAACTTACAAAAATGTTGTCTGCAGTTCAAAGATTTGCAAATCCATAGATGGAACAACTAACCCTTCTTGCTTCCCAAGAAGCAAGAAAAAATGTGAGTATTACCTAACGTATCAAGATAAGTCCTTCACTCGCGGAGTTGTGGCCACTGAGACCATCACTTTGGGCTCCACCGGAGCCCCCCTGGTGCGCTTCCCCAGGACTGTTTTTGGCTGTGGGCACAACAACAACGGCATGTTCAGCGACATCGGATCAGGCCTGGTTGGCCTTGGGGGCGGGCGGGCTTCGCTGATTTCCCAAATGAGTTCTTCCATCGGTGGCAAATTCTCCTACTGTTTGGTGCCTCACTCGTCTTCCACACGCTCCAGCAAAATGCACTTTGGCAGCAAAGCTTTGGTTTCAGGCCCCGGGGTATCTTCTACCCCATTGTTTATCAAGTCAGGCTTTTATTTTGTTACACTGAAGGGACTCAGTGTTGGGACAAGAAGGTTGGAACTAAACAAATCTTCCAAGGTCAACCTCATCATAGACTCGGGGGCGACATCAACATACATTCCTCCGCAAATTTACTTTCCTTTTGAAATGGAAATGAAACGAGCAATAATCAGAGGTACCGGATTGAAGCCTGTGAGAGACCCACAAAATTTTTTAAGACTGTGCTTCGCCGCCAACAACTCCGTTAATGCCCCGGTGGTTACAGCACATTTTGCCGGCGGCGACGTGAAGTTGAGCTCGATTAACACCTTCATTAAAAGTGACGAGGTTCAGTGCCTGGCTTTTGTGCCGAAAAATGAGATTGCTGTTCTTGGTAACTTGGCGCAGATAAACTTGTTGGTGGGCTATGACCTCAAGAACAAGATTGTGTCCTTTAAACCTTTTGATTGCACCAAACAATGATTTGGGTATTTGAACAAATTTAGGTTTAGTTACCTGTGTAGTTTGGAGATTGTATTACCTTTCTACATGTAAATTATTGAAGTTTATGTTGGCATTTTGATATAATTTTGCAGGAAAAACTTTTGGAAATTTAAGTTTAGAGGAAGTTCCATTTTATGGATGATGAGCTGTTGTTAATTAATGAGTTACTTTGAACTTGAAGTGGAAAAGATAGATGACACCCACATTTCATTGGTATGGGCTAGCTAGTATATGAGCAAAATGATATTACCATTTTCTTTTTTCCTTTCTTTATTTCTTTCTTTCTTTTTTTTTTTTCTTGTACAACATAGCATTTTTGCCATTAATGTGGCATAGTAGCAATTTATATAATAAGGGAGCCCAGTTTTTTGAAAATGTCATTTTTGATTTTAAATTCTAAGATCAAGATTGGTTTGATTAAAAAATTTAACAAAAGTACACCTAAATTGGATTTATGACCGAATCAATTCTTATGAAAATTTGAATTTATGACCGAATCAATTCTTATGAAAATAAATTTTGTTTCCCAAAATGTAAAGATTATTCTTAAACTACCACTTAATTAATTGAAAATTTAACGAAATGAAAATAAAATAAAATCAAAGTTTGATTTATAATTTTTTTCACTATTTTTAAAAGTTATAATTTGTAAAGTAAAATATAACTACATTAATTCAGTATTATTTATGTTTAAATTTATTTTTCACCTGTTTTTATATTGTTGAAATTCTAAACTTTAATAGTTAGCATTGTATGCATAATTTAAGAATGCTGTTAGATTATGTTAGAAAGTATCTTTAAATACGAGGAATTCGCTAATGCTTAATAGGTTGGCTCATTAACCAAATCCAACATGCATATTTGGGCAGTGATAGTTGTGTCATAGCGCTGTTTAATCTTTCCCAAACACGTCTCTTATGCCCGGTCTATTCTATGATTTCTATCAAAAGCTGCAATGCTACGTACAATTTTTATTTTATTCTATACTCACATAATCTAAGGATAAAAAGTAAATCATGAGGTTTATGTAGTTTTATTCTACTAACAGTGATCATTTATGCAAAATATTTTTCTTTTGACGTGAATGTCGACAGTGAATTATAGACGTTAGCATTTTACATCGGACGAAAATGATGTTCATAGTAAACTTATAACGTGGTGCCCATGTCACTTCATCAAGTTTGATTTTTTGACGGCAAGATAGATCTACTTCTTCGATTTAAAATTAAACTTTTAATTTGTTTGCTTAAAGTCATAAAATTGTCAAATCATAATTTTTTTTCTCTTTGTATGGTAGCTTAAGCTATCTTTTAATTAAACAAACTTTTAACTTATTTAATTTAAGTAAGAAAATGCGAAATTTGACTTTGAATCAAATTACCAATCAAAACCATACTGTTATTCCACTTAACTCCTGTATACAACTTCTACAATTATAAGAGTATTTGACAAAATTACTGCCGTTAGTTTTTAATCATACCAAGACCAAAATTAGTTTGTGTCGACATCATAAAACCTTGTGTCGACACCTACGACGAATTTTCAAAAGGACGTATGATTCAACAGTAATATTTCAGAGTATTAATTGCCTCCACCTATCACCAGCGGTCAGTTTCTTCAGTAAACTATAAAAAGAGTAAATTTCTAAGCTTTGAATATAATGAACCAAATGCATTAAAAGCTATCAAGCATTCTCTCATGCAGTTCATTGAAAGCTCATTATATCTTCAAGTCTTAAATTCACTAACTTTCTTGTGTATTTATTACAAAATCTTTGTAAATAGTATTTGTGAGTTTTACTTTCAATTTCCTTTCTTCATTTATTGTAAGAAGAAGGGTGAGTCACCCATGAAGCTTTTAAGAGAGTGTGTAGCATTTTTTAGGCTTAGTAAAATAGTGTTTAGAAAAACAAAGACCGTGTGTGAAATATCTTCATTGCTGCAAAAGGTTTTCGAATGCACTTGTGAAACATTTGGTATAGTGAAAATTCTCAAAGAGAGTATTTTTGAGGAATGGACGTAGGCTTGTGAAGAGGTCGAACCACTATATAATCTTTGGTGTTTGGTTCTTATCTTTCTACCTTACCTCTTTAATTTCTCTGCACTATATTTCTTTGTGCTTAAGTGCTTTTATCTTTGTGTAAAATTAAAAAAAATTTAAAAGATTTTTAAAATAGTTTATTTATTTTTAAAATCCAATTTATCCCCTCCTGGTTGCCTACGACTAACGACTTTGATTTCGATTTTTAACAAAATTTTCAATTACTTATTAATAAATTGTTTTATTTTTTAAAGGGTAAATGAAGATAACTGAAACAATTGATCGAATTAAATTAGCGAATTGACAATACAGTAGTATGCGTGTATAAAGAGAAGTAAGTAACAAGGATACTTCCAAAGTGAGAGAAGGGGAGTGATAAAGGCACTTATTATATTTTAATTATTAATGTATCTAAATCACCTAGACATCTTATTTACAAAAATGTCATTACCTAAAAAATTTATTTCAAACTTTGAAATATTATAAAATTTGATATATATGTTCTTTTTTAAAATATCTTATTTTTAAAATTCCCCCGTCGATATTTTTCAAAGAAGACCCACGTTAGATATGAAAGTTTTAAAAATAAAATTGACAAATTTTTTTTTTAAAATAGTGAGAGTATAGTGTTGTTTTTAATTTTAGAATTTATATAGAATTGACTTTTCAATTGAAGAAATAATTCAAATTGAGGGTTAACAGTAGAAAAATTTATAAAAAAAGTGCTCCAATAAAATCACTCCAAAATTTTATTATTCTTATTTTTTTAGTAAAATAAACGCTAATGTTCTATTTTTTTTATAGTGGAAACGAGTTAATCTTTTAAATAACTAGAAATTTATCAATGTAAATGATAATGTATAAAAATCTCGTAAAATAGTTCAATAATTTACCTTTATTTTATTATAGAGTACGAGAAATTTATCATATTTCTGACGTAGGACATGAGAAGATTTTTAATTATAAACACTAATTTATTGAAAATAACTATTTATATTAATATTTTTGTTATTCTTTGAAAAAATTGTAGTTGTAAAGTTTTAAGAATATGCATGAGAAATCACTCAATTTCATTTTAATGAAAAGTATGAGAAAGTTTTTATATATATTATTTTTAATTTTATTTTTCTTAGTTTGACTAACATGAATACTAATGTATGATAAATTTTTCAATATTATGTTTTCTTCAATACAATGAAAAATCTCAGGTGTATTAGAAATTTTTTTGATGCAGGTAAGAGAAATTTTTCATTCATAATGCTCAAATATTGAAAACAACTGATTACATCATTTTTTTCTTTTTTTTAAAGTTACTTGTAAAGTTTTAAGAATATGAGAAATCACACAATTTTACTTTAATGCGGAGTATGATTTATAGATTTTTTTATTAAAATTTTGTCGTTGTTAATGCCGACTAAAATGAATATTAATGTACAAAAATTTTCTAATTACCTCCCAATCAATTAAAGTACACTTATTTAAAGTAGATAATCAATTAAAGACTACTTATTCTTATGGATAATAATATCTTTGTGTTTAGAAAAATAAAAATAATACGTATTTATATCGATAACAAACATTAATATGTGATTTAATCAGAAGAAATTTAGGTTACAGACACTTTTTTTTCAATATAATATATATATATATATTCTCATGATTTTGAATTGAATTGTTGTTAGGGGTGCAAATGGGTTGGTTTAGTTCGATTCCGTACTAAATTTAGGACTGAATCAATTTATATCAGTTCTAGTATTTAAATTTTTGATACTAGAACCGAATCAATTGTTGTTAGGGGTGCAAATGGGGCTGGTGGATTATAAACTTAATTTGGGTTAATTCATACACAAAGTTCAAGTATTTAAAAGACTTGTATCTAGATAGTCCATACTCTAGAATATTCTTTTTAAAAGTGTTCTAGAATATGTTTATGTGGCTTAGTTTAATTTACGAATATTAGGTGGTAAGTGATAGAAAGTAGTTGGAATATGTAATAAATATAACTCTAGAATAGTCATAAAAGGGTATAAAATTAAACATTTTGTTCAAGCCAAAAATTTAAAAAACAAGTTCAATACGAAGAAATCTTCCATATATCTCTCCTATCTCTATCCTTCCTCTTCCTCCTAAATTTGATCTCCACCAAATCAAAAACCTCTCTTCCAACAACATTTACATCCAAGATCCAAAATCCAACACAACACCTCTCTCTCTCTCTCACTCTCTCTCTCTAAGTTGCAGAATACCAATTACCACCATGCATGCATGGAGCGGACAAACTCAAATAATAATACTAATTATTATTATTATTTTACAAAAAGCATTAAAAGCGAAGGTTGTTTTACACGCGGATGGCTATGGAATTTGCGTTTTTTACTTATTTATGAAGAGTGGCACCTCACCATCTTATTCTATCAAATTTAATTGATAAATGATTTGCCCTCACTGTATTAAATATAGAGATATATAGTGAGTTTCAATAAATTAATAAAATATTGATATATAAATTTATTAATAAAATTTAAGAAAATAAAATCATGATCACTCTAGCATTGTTGCTTATCTAATCGGATTTTTTTTTATTGACAAAAGACGGTACATTATTATTAACAAAGAGGAAGGGAGCATGAGAAATCCGCACAAGAATACGTGGAAATGTAGCAATCATGTTTGCAGCAATAGGAAAAATTATTCCATACAGAAAGAGACAATGTCCCATTTCAATATAGGCCACGCACTAAAGCCAAATAATGCAACTCAAAATATTTAAGTCAATATATTAGTAATAACTTACAGATTTTATTATATATCAAA
>JAULJZ010060122.1:0-13568 GCA_032270985.1 Heliamphora pulchella
ATCCAACTCACTGGGAATATAAATCCATATAAGATCGCACCCTCTAATGAATCAAAATAACGAATATTAAATATATGTAAATTAATAATTATTTCAAGATTAAGAGAATAAGCACTATTCATAATAATCTTGGGTTGTGAATTAATTTATATATAGTCAGTATAAAATTAATTACCTCAAATGTCTTGTTCAATACACACAAAGTGTACTAGAATAGACGACGCTATTATCTGTTTTCTGTAATCAAGATAGCCCTATTAAAACTCTGTGCTATAGTCGTACCGATGGTATGTCTATTTCCATCTAAACTGTGAACATAAAACTTCTATTCTACAAGAACCTAAAATCTGATCTTCTGTGTGCAAGCCGTACTCTACACACCAGATTAAATACTATACGGAATATTGGACATCTATGCATAATAAAGAAATGATATACATACATTGATCATAAAGATTCTCATAAAATGAAAAATTAATTTTATTAAAATAAAATTAAATACTAAAAACATCGTTTTTAGTATACCAACCCTAACAGGGTGTAACCGAGATAAATATACAAGTTTCACCAAATTGTTTTCTATTCACACACACACACACCCACACACACAAATTTATCCTCCTTATTCATTTATATTTCATTGCATTAACTCTTTCTTTCATTAATCACATTCATTGAACCAATTTCAAATTATTCCTTCATCCACATTATCCATATTTTTATCTCATTACTCGGTTTATCACAAAATCGTATCATGTCTAATGAACCAGCGTCAGGTGCAGCTTATAGAAATCTCTCCCTATTCCCCCAATAGGTTATGGGAAGCCATTAGGTAATAGATAGCTCTATAACTTATCACGACACAACCACCATATTTCGGGGGCTAACCAGTGGGCAACTGATCCCCATCTTGTGCAAGTTTTCGGTCTTTTATCATGGAGCTGTACAAGCCCAACTTATTTCACATCAATCCATATGGTTCATTATTTGCTAATTACTTTCATTTTCACAATTTGGGAGTCCAACCCACAACTAGTTCCTCTCCCAACCATTATCACAAGTTATCATTTCAATTCCAAATTCAAATTTCCCATTTCATTTTCAAATCTCATGTTGTTTTAGTATTCAATCTCTCTTTTCAGATCAACATGTATCATAAACTTTAGCACACAATTTCTCATAATTCATATCTCTTTCTTCAATTTTGACAATGTACCGACAATACAAGGTTAATGAAATTAAAATCATGTCATTTTAAAAAGGAATACACCCATCATGTGTATATATACAAATCTGAAATCCACATTCATTATAAAGAAAAATCCAGCCAACTGGTCCAATGCATGTATCCCGACCCAAATTTAGTTATATTGGTGTATCATTAGCCCAAGGGACAAGGAATTTGATAAAAAGATCCAATAATGATGAAAACAACTTTTCTTAAAATATTCGGCTAAAATTGGGTGAAAAACGATTAAGAAAATTTGACATACCCTCACTATTTTAATCATAACTTTTTCAACAAAAAGAGTTTTATCATGAGAGTAGTGTCATTAGAAATAAGACTTTCGAGGGTTCAGTTTGAGTATAAAAGTGACCCAATTCGGAATTTAGATGAGAGAGATATATCAGTTGAAGCTTGCCCAGCGCAGCAGTTCGCTTGAGCGGACAGAGGGGTGCTTGAGCGCCTAAGCTCTCTGCCATGGAGTCACTCAAGTGGACAGGGCTCCCTTGAGCATGCTGTAATCCGAGAAAACCCTAAAACTTCTCCTGTTTTGAGTTTTGAACCCCAAAACACATAAACACTCACAATTAGGCTTTAAATCCCCATTTTCATCCCAAAAACATTGAATTCAAAGTCTCATAAACCTCTTTCCCACAATAATTTTTCAAAATTATGGTTAAATCACTTCTCAAAAACTTCCATTTTCATAAACCCACTCAACCCACACAGACATCTATCCATAATTCAATTATGCATCAAATCAACTAGATTTTTATCCATACAAACAAAGTATCAACCTAAATCAACACGAAACATACGAAATATTCTAAATTCTACCTTAGATTTCTCAAGAGATTGAGATTTTGTCATGCCCCGAACCCTGGGGACCCGTGAGCCAACCCCAAACCGACCCGTAGAAAAAGTTATCAATTAAAACATTCATTTCATTATAGGTTTGAATTCAGAACTCATTTGAAAATAAAGTGTGAGACCCGATTTCGTTTCTTTGTCATTATATATATATTCGACGTGTTCATTTATACTTCATTATTATAGAACAACATGTTTACAAATATGTGCTATACATTCGGGGTTTGGTTTCGTCCCTTTAATTTAGTTTTTCACCCAGCGACGGCCGCTTGAGCGGTGGCCTATCCGCTCCAGCGGGCCTGTGGCAAAGAGTTGGGTCGGCGGAGACCGCGCGAGCGAAGCCTTGTTCACTTGAGCCGGGGTGTGGTAGTGTGTTATGTCGGCAGGGTCCGCTCGAGCGGTGATAGTCTGGCACGAATATATTTAAAGTCTGTCATGCCTTAATTTTTGAACCAGAAATATCTTTTCCAAGTTCTTCTCTCTCTCTACATACATATTCTCTACCTTCTCTCTAGCTTTTGGAAGGGCTCGGGCTTAGTTTTCGGCGATTGGATAGTAGATCCTTGTTATTTGTGCCGAGGGCTTCGTGTTCATCCGGACAGAATCTCATTTTGACGAAGTGTAGTTTTCAAAGGTTCGAGTTTTTAACTCAACGAGGTAGGATCCTAGACTATGTTGTCTTTAAAGGGTGTTACATGCGATTATATGCTTTTCTACTGGTTGAAAATGCTTTAAATATTATATTTTATGTTTGACCCATGTTGTTTGGATAAAAAGCATGTTTTGCTTTTGTTTTTCTTGATTTTTACATGATGTTGGACTTGTGGATGTCTGTGATTTTCGAAAGGTGTTTTTGAAAATGGAGGATTTATGAAAATCTAAAAAATCGTGTTTTAGAGGTTTGGAGCTAACCCTCGGGGTTGAGTCTTAGGTTTGAAATGTTTTGATAGAAATGGTGGAAAACATGATAGGACGTGTTATGGATTTGGCGAGAGGAACCTTTAGGTTTGGACTTGTGCGTGCGTACTTTGATTTGAAAATAAAAAAGGATCAATTTTTGGATCTACGGATCGACCAAGTCTGGGCACGAGCTGCTCCATGGTGAGAGACTAAAAAATTATGCAGATTGGGTTTCTCTGCTCGTCGACTAGTGAACCGGGAAAGGAAGTTAGTTGTGTTAGGGTATAGAACATCCAGTTACTTCCTGGGGCTTGTGTGGCCAAGTTGGTGGTAACGCTATGTGGGACTACACGCTCGTTCAGCATCGGTACCTATGTTAGTAAATCACGAGTTGGTAGAATCACGCGAAGGTGTTGATGATGAGTGTGTGCGTGTGTGTGTATGCGTGCTGGTCGATTGTGTGAACCGAGTAAAAAATAACATTTTGTTACTATTTTTCTTTAACTGTTAAACGTTATTTGCATTGTTGAAATACTTGGTTTTGAGAATGGAAAACCGTTTGAAACTCGTGTAAATCTGAGGGAAAAACATGGAGTTTTATGAAGTAAAACCGTTTTGAGGCTCATAGGGTCGAGTCAACTTTATACTATGTGATTGCATATCCTGCTTTACTACAGCATAGTCTATTTTTATTGGGATTCGGCTCACATAATGGGATTTGTTAAAACCTTTTTCTGGTGTTAATGATCATGTGGAGTTAATTTAGAGGTGCCTAGGGTGGAGAAAGACTTGTATAGTTTTCCCTTTTGTTATGAAACTATATTCCTACATATGTTGCCTATTTTTGAAGGTGCGTTTTGTAAGCCTTGAGGCGATATCTTATGCATGTATGAAAAAGTATGTATGTTGTATTGAGAGATGAACCTTTGGTACTCCTTTTGATTCCAAATTCTATATTTGGTTGATTGCTTTACAAGTGAAAAGCTGTATTTTATTAAAAAGGCATTTTAGTTGACTTTTCATGTGACCCTAGATTTTGGGGCATGACAACTTGGTATCAAAGCTCTGAGTTTCAATACCTAAGAGCCATGGGGAGAGGGTGCATCACCTTATGAGGATTATTGCATGTGTTTAAACATTTTTATAACATGAGCATGATAGCCTGTTGAGCATGCTAGTTTGTGTATACGTGAGTATGGAGGTTAGACCTTAGGAATGATTAGTCTTACCTTAGGGCGTTTAGATTAACAAATTTGGAAGCTAAGTTAGAAATGCATTTGGCTGACATTTTTTCTAGCAAGAAATCTAAGTAGTTTATCCAAATTGATGCGTTTTTCTTGTCGGTTCTTCTCGGTATGCGAGATGTGTTTACATAATCTTAAGTGGCTATGTGTTAGCATGATTATGTGTGTTATGTTTTTACGTTAGTAATAACATGTTATACAAAAGTTTATTTTGTTATGTTTCCATTGTATAGAGTTATGTCCATGCGGGGAGGACGGGGTCAGAGTCGCGGCCGAGGTCGTGCGTATGTCCAGGTTTCGGAGGATTGGGACATCCATGCCCCATAGGAACAAGTGGGCAGTGTTGATGTTGTATAGGAGATGCTTGCTATAATGAGAGCGATGGTTGAGGCAATTAGGGCTGGAGTGAGGGCTCCTGAGCCAAGGGCCTCTGTGGCAATGGGGGAATTCTGGCAGTTGGATCCTCTAACCATTTCTGGGGAGCCGGACCCCAAAGTTGCTACCGAGTGGCTGGAAGTAACCACGACGATCTTAGATACCCTGGAAATTGAGGATGTTTTGCGTGTAAAGTTGGTGGCGTTCTAACTTCGGGAGGATGCGAGGGATTGGTGGAAGTTTGCCAAAACCACGGTGGATGGTCCATGGGCCACTTTTACTAGGGCCATTTTAGAAAAGTACTTCCCAAGTTCTTCAAGAGATACTTATCGAGAGGAGTTCCTCTTCCTTATTCATGGGAACCTTATCGTGGTTCAGTATGAGGCCAAGTTCGCGAATCTATTGCGGTTTGCACCCGAGATGGTGTCAATGAAAGAGTTACACACCAAAAGGTTTGAATGGGGTTTGCGGCCTTCAATCAAAGATAAAATTGCAGCGCTCGATTTTCAAGTTTACATTGAGGTTGTGGAAGTCACTATCCGAGTAGAGAATGCAATGGCAGAAAGTTGCAGGGTTAGAGAGAGTAGGAGCCAACAGAATGGTGGAGATGCATAATTCCAGTGGCGTGGGAAAAAGCGCCAGTGGTCGTTTGGTCCGAGTTCTCATTTTGTGGGATCGTATCAGCCGTAGTTTTCTACTTCTGCACCTTTAGTAGCCTCTACGGGAAGGCCGGAGTAGAGAGAGTTCACTTATTATTGTTGTAGACAACCAAAGCATCGTGCGATGGAGTGCCCGCTGAACAGCCAGGTTCAGAGTTCAGCGCCTGTTCAGTCACAGGGCAGAGAGCCACCAGTATGTTTTGGGTGTGGTCAGTTTGGGCATATTAGTAGGTACTGTCCTTGAGGAGGGAGTGTACAGAGTATGACAGGAGCACCAATTGTTCTACCCACAAAGGGACATCAGACTTATCAGTAACCTAGGGCTCAAATATCTAAGTTTACAGAAGGGAGTGCCTCAGTATAGTTTGTGAGGCAGTCAATGACCCAGGGTCATAGTAGATAGACTAGAACATCGCAGGGCAAAGCATATGTCCTTATTGATCCCAATCTTCCAAAGCACCGATCGTGCCCAATGCAGCAGCTACTCCATCCATGATCAGAGGTACTCTTTTAGTATATAGATCATAGGCCAGTGTTCTTATCGACACGAGAGCATCGTATTCCTTTATTTTCTATACTTTTACTTCAGCATTAGGGTTAGAGACAGACTTGTTGGCTAGTATGTTGAGTGTAGAGACCCAAGTCAATGGAAATGTGGTGTTGAGTCAAGTTTATAGATCCTGCGAGTTAGAGATCGCTGGTCATTATTTAGAGTTTTAATTTATCATTCTAGACATGACTACGTCTGATGTCATCCTGAGGATGGACTGACTGACCACCTATCATGTCTTTATAGATTGCGATCAATGGAGGGTAGCGATTTGTATGCCTGAGGGTTATTTCTTTTGTTTCGTGGGCGATCGAGATGAGGGTTTTGTATCTATGCCTGGTGTTACTCGGAATTGAGGGAATTTGGGCTTCCTCTTTTTTGCTCTCATGTTGGATGAGATGGTTGGGGTTCGAGGGGAGTTTCCCCCAGTGGTTTGTGAATATCCAGATGTCTTTTCCAGACGATCTGTTTGAGTTGCCATCGAGTCATGAGGTAGAGTTTTCTATTGATCTGGTTGTAGGAGCTGCTTCCATTTTTATATCATCTTATCGCTTTGCACGGCTGTGTTGCGAGAACTTAAGGTATATCTTCAGGAGTTTCTTGATAAGGGGTTTGCATGCCCGAGTACGTCACCGTGGAGAGCTCCAGCTCTTTTTGCTAAGAGGAAGGATGGGTCCTTGAGGTTGTGCATTAATTACCGGAAGCTGAATTAGGATTATCCGGTGCTTAGGATTTATGACTTGTTTGATCAGTTAAAGGGGTTGAGTTATTTCTCGAAGATTGACTTGAGGTCAGGGTACCTCCAATTGAGGATTAAGGATGAGGACATAGTGGAGACCGTCTTTCGAACTCGTTATGGTCACTATGAGTTTTTGGTTATGCCGTTCGATTTGACAAACGCTCCTGCGACGTTTATGGGTTTGATGAATTGCATCTTTCATCCATATTTGGACAGCTTCGTGGTTGTGTTCATGGATGATATTCTTATCTATTCACCCACGAGGGAAATGCACGAAGAGCATCTGCGTATTTTGCTACAGATTTTAAGAGAGCATCGCTTGTATACGAAGTTCGAGAAATGTGAGTTTTAGATGCCTGAGGTAAGGTTACTTAGACACGTGGTGTCAAAAGAGGAAGTATCATTGGATTATTCGATGACTGATGCAGTGATGGATTGGGAGCGACTAAAGAATGTGTTTGAGATTTACAGCTTTCTAGATTTTGCAGGCTACTATCGGTGATTCGTGAAAGACTTTTCTAGACTTACCGCACCGATGACACGTCTTACGTGGAAGGGAGTTATGTTCGTGTGGAGTGAGTCCTGCGAGTTAGCATTCTAAGGGTTGAAAAAGAGGTTAACTAGCGCACCAGTGTTGATTATTCTAGAACGAGGTTTGGGTTACATAGTGTATTGTGATGCGTCATAGGATGGTCTGGGTTGTGTTCTGATGTAGGGAGGGAGGTAAGGTTGTGGCTTATGAATCTTGACAACTAAAGACTCATGAGATGAATTATCCGACACATGATTTGGAATTGGCAGTCGTGGTCTTTACCTTGAGGACATGGCGAAACTATCTTTATGGTGAGCACTTTGAGGTTTTCTCCGATCACAAGAACTTGAAATACTTATTTTTGCAGAAAGACCTGAATCTATGCCAACGACGGTGGATGGAGTTATTGGAAGATTATGACTTTGACTTGTAGTATCATCCGGGGAAAGCCAATATTGTGGCCAACGCTCTTAGTAGGAGATCTCATGGTTCGTTAGCTTCTGTGGCTATACGAGAATGGGACATGCTTGCTAATGTGGGTGAGTTTGATCTATGTCTCGGGGAGATAAGAAGAGATGCGACTTTATTTTCAGTAGCTTCACGATCAGTATTGGTTGCTCGTGTGCTAGAGGTTCAGCGGACATATCATGAGGCTCAACTGATATGGGATCGTATTGCTAGGGGAAAGGACATGGCAGGATGGGTTGTGATCCCAAATTAGAGTTTGAGATTAATAGGGAGGATGTTTGTACCAGAGTCGTGCCATGCCGTGCCGATGTATTACATGATTTTCATCATTCGTGTCTTATAGTGCATCTAGGAGGCATTAAGATGTACCATGATCTACACCGTCAATTTTGGTGGAAGGGAATGAAGAGGGATGTGATTCTGTTCATTTCACGGTGCCTTACTTGTCAGTAGGTAAAGGTAGAACATCAAACACTAGCAAGCTTCTTACAGCCATTGCCGATATCAGAATGGAAGTGGGAGAACGTCACGTTGGATTTTATATCAGGACTTCCTAGATCACCCAAGGGACACGATGTTGTTTGGGATGTGGTTGACAGATAGACAAAGTCTGCACACTTTCATCCCATTCATGCGAAGGATTCGGTGGACAGAATGGGTAGGTTGTATATCCGTGAGATAGTTTAGCTACACGGAGTACCAGTGGCTATTATTTCTAATCAAGACCCGCGCTTTACATCGCGCTTTTAGCGGAGTCTTCAGGTGGCTTTGGGAACGAGCTTGATATTCAGCACTGCATTTCATTCACAGATGGACGGATAGTCCAAGAGGACCATACAGATTTTAGAGGATATGTTGAGAGCTTGTGTACTTGATTTTTGAGATTCTTGGTAAGATCATCTACCGTTGGTAAAGTTTGCAAACAACAACAGTTATCAGTCTAGTATTGGGATGACACCATATGAGACTTTGTATGGTAGGACATATAGGTCACCAGTGTGTTGGACAAATGTGGGAAAGACCATAGTTTTGGGACCCGACTTGGTGCAGGAGACAACAAAGAAGATTACCGTGATTCGCCAATGTCTAGTAATTACTCAGAGTCGCTAGAAGAGCTATGCAGATTAGAGGAGGAGACCTTTGGAGTTTATAGTGCGGAACCACGTGTTTCTGAACGTCTCACCACGTAGAGGTTTGATTTGGTTTGGCCATAGCAGGAAGCTATCACCGCATTTTATTGAACCGTTTGAGATCCTTGAAAGGATTGATGAGGTAGCATATCGTCTAGCTTTACCACCTCAATTGGCATTTGTGCACAACGTATTTCACGTTTTCATGCTTTAGAAGTATGAGCCTGACCTATCACATGTTCTAGATTGGGCTAAGTTACAGATGGATGAGAATGTTACATATAAGGAGCGACCTGTGAAGATTGTGGACACGAAGAAGCAAGTGTTGAGAGGGAGGACCATTGCTTATGTCAAGGTCCTATGGCTTAATCACGGGGTTGAAGAAGCGACGTGGGAGCTTAAGTCCGAGGTTCGTGCTAGATACCCGAAATTGTTCGCTTTGTAACCTTGTAGCAAATTTTAGGGGGACAGTTGTGAAACCGGCTTTCGTTTCTTTATCGTTATATATATATATATATATATATATATATATATATATATTCCACGTGTTCGTTTATGCTTCATTGTTGTAGAACAGCATGTTTATATATATGTGTTATGCATGCGGAGTTTAGTTTCTTCCCTTTAATTCAGTTTTTCACCCAGCGACGACCGCTCGAGCTGTGGCCTGTCCGCTCGAGGAGGCTTATGGAAGAGAGTTAGGTCAGTGGGAACTGCTCGAGCAGAGCCCTGTTTGCTTAAGCGGGGGTGTGGCAGTGTGTTATATCGGCAAGGTCTGCTCGAGCAGTGACCTGTCCGTTCAAGTGATGACAGTCTGGCGTAAATATCTTGAAAGCCTGTCATGCCTTGGTTTTTGAACCAAAAATATCTTTTCCAAGTACTTCTCTCTCTCTACACATATTCTCTACCTTCTCTCTAGCTTTTGGGAGGGTTGGGGCTTAGTTTTTGGCAATTAGATAGTAGATCCTTGTTATTCGTGCCGAGACTTCGTGTTCATTCGAACAGAATCTCATTTCGACGATGTTTGGTTTTCAAAGCTTTGAGTTTTTAACTCAATGAGGTGGGATACAAGACTATGTTGTCTTCAAAGGGTGCTACGTGCGATTATACGCTTTTCTACTGGTTGAAAATGCTTTAAATATTATATTTTATGCTTAAACCATGTTGTTCAAATAAAAGGCATGTTTTGCTTTTATTTTTCTTAGTTTTTACATGATGTTGAACTTGTGGATGTCCGTGGTTTTCAAAAGTTGTTTTTAAAAACGGAGGATTTATGAAAATCTTGAAAATCGTGTTTTGGAGGTTTGGAGCTAACCCTCTGGGTTGAGTCTTAAGTTTGAATCATTTTGATAGAAACAGTGAAAAACATGTTGTGATGTGTTATGGGTTTGGCAAGAGGAACCTTTGGGGTTGGACTCGTGCGTGCGTATTTTGATTTGAAAATTAAAAAGAATCGATTTTTGGATCCATGGATCGAGCAAGTTTGGGCACGAGTTGCTCCACGGTGAGAGACTAGAAAACTATGCAGATTGGGTTTCTTTGCCCACCGACTAGTGAACCGGGAAAGGAAGTTAGTCGTGTCGGGGTATAGAACATCCCGTTACTTCATGGGGCCTGTGTGGCTACGTTGATGGTAACCCTACGTGGGTCTATACGCTCGTCCAACGCCGGTACCTATGTTAGTAAACCACGAGTTGGTAGAATCACGCAAAGGTGTTGATGACGAGTACTGTGTGCGTGTGTGTGTGCATGTTGGTCGGTTGTGTGAACCGAGTGGAAGATAACATTTTGTTACTGTTTTTGTTTAACTGTTAAACGTTATTTGCATTTTGAAATGCTTGGTTTTCAGGATGGAAAACCGTTTGAAACTCATGTAAGTCTGATGGAAAAACTTAGAATTTTATGAAGTAAAACCGTTTTGAGGCTCATAGGGTCAAGTCAACTTTATATTATGTGATTGCATATTCTGCTTTATTGCACCATAGTCTGTTTCTATTGGGGTTCGGCTCACGTAGTGGCATTTGTTAAAATCTTTTTCAAGTGTTGATGATCATGTGGAATTGATCTAGAGGTGCCTGGGGTGGTGGAAGACTTGTACAGTTTTTCCTTTTGCTATGGAACTATGTTTCTACATATGTTGCCTGTTTCTGAAGGAGTGTTTTGTAAACCTTGAGGCGATATCTTATGCATGTATGAAAAAGTATGTATGTTGTATTGAGAGATGAGCCTTAGGTACTTCTTTTGATTCCAAATGCTATATTTTGGTTGATTGCTTTACAAGTAAAAACCTGTATTTTGTTAAAAGGCGTTTCGGTGGGCTTTTCCCATGATCCTGAATTTTGGGGCGTGACATAAAGGTTTTCGTTGAGCAATAATATTCTCACTTCATATGTGCATATCAAATTCTAAACAATTCTTCAAATCCCAAAAGTTCATTTACAAAAGAAAAAAAATAGCATTTCACTTGTCCGAGTTATCCAAAATGTAGAAACAAGATCAATTACATGAAATCCCTTAACTTTATGTACATGCATGACATAAAGCAAAAGAAACACTAGATTCATCCTCTAACCCGTCCCAACATGCATCCATAGTCTTGGTATCATCCTTTCTCCTTGGAATTTGAAATGGTTTAGCATACGTCTGTGAGCCGAAACTTGTAGGATAAAGATTAACTCAAATGTAATGCATGATTTGTGAGGTGTAATGGTTGCATCCAAAGTAAAAATGTAAGTTTCACCAATACATTAGTTGTTCACATGCACACACCCACTCACACTCATTTATCTCATTTATTCTTTCATTTTCTATCACATCAATTATTTGTTTCATTACACACATTCAGTGAAACCATTTCAATCATTCCTTTCTTCCACATTATTCACACTTTTATCTCATTACCCAGTTTTTCACAAAATCGTATTACATCTAATGAACCGGTGTTGGGCGTCGCTTATAGAAACCTCTCCCTAGTAATTCCCAATAGGCTATGTGAAGTCATTGGGTAATAGATAGCTTTATAACTCGCCACAACACAACATCACATTTCGAGGGGTAACCCGTGAGCATGTGATCCCTATGTTGTGTAAGTTTTTTGGTCTTTCACCGTGGATCCTCAGGCCCAACTTAATTCACATCAATCCATATGGTTCATTATTCATTGATACTATCATTTTCAAAAATCGAGAGTCCAACCCCATATCCGGTTCCTCTCCCAATCATTTCCACAAATTATCATTTCAAATCCAAATTCCAAATTCCAATTTCTTTTCCAAACCACATTCTGTTTATGTGTTCAATCTTTTCTTTCAAATCAAATGCATTATAGACTTCAATACACAATTTCTCACAATTTATATCACTTTTACTAATTTTGCAAAGTACCAATAACACAAGATTAATTTAACCAAGATCATGCCATTTTAAAATAAGGAATACACCCATCATGTGCAAATAAATACGTATATAAGTTTGAAATTCACTTTCATTGTAAAATCCAACCAATGCGTCCCAAGCTAGTATTCCAACCCTAGTATAGCTATGTAAGTGTACCACTAACCCAAGGGACTTGAGTGTACCACTAACCCAAGGGACTTGAAATTTGATAAAAAGGTCTAATAATGATGAAATAGCTTTTTTCAAAACATTCGGCCTAAAACGGGTGAAAACGGTTAAGAAAATTTGACATATCTTCATTACTTTAGTCATAACTTTTTCTACAAAAAGAATTTTATTGTGATTGTAGTTTCATTAGAATGAAGACTTTTGGGACTTCAGTTTGAGTATAAAAATGACCCAATTCGGAGTCTAGATGAGGCAAATATGATAAGTTCGAGTTGGCCCTATGTAGTCAGTTTGCTTGAGCGGACAGAGGGGCGCTCGAGCGTCCAAGCTCTCGGCCATGAGACCACTCGAGTGCGCTGTCGCCCGAGAAAACCCCAAAATTTTTGCTATTTTGTGTTTCCAACCCCCAAAACACATAAACACTAATAATCTTACTTCAAACCCTTATTCCATCCCAAAAACATTGAATTTAAACCTCATAAACCCCTTACATACAACAAATTTGAAGGAATCCATGGTTAATCATTCCTCAAAACTTCCATTTTCATCAAACCCAACTCAACCCACACACACAAACCCATGAATTTTTCAATTAAGCATGAAATCAACTAGATGGATATATATAAACCCCAAAATCTTTACCAACCTTTGGGATAATTCTAAACATTCCCCAATAGTTCGCTCGAGTGGATAGACCACCGCTCAAGCGGTGACCACTAAAGCTGAATTCAACAAAAATTTCTTTGAAATTCAACTCAAACCTCGAACTTTGCTGACATTTTAATATTTCAAATTATCCATTAACCATATCAACATCATTCGTTACCATATATCTCAATTTCACGTTCACATATTGTTAATTCAACCAATAACGAGCAAACTTTTATAGCACCAATGGCCAAATTTAATTCGGTCTCCTCACTTAACCGAAAACATGAAAGCACAAAATAAACACATACGGGGTCCTTACAACTTTTCCCCCTTTGGGAATTTCTTCCCGGAATTTCGTCTCACGACATAGAAAACTTTCCTTTAATCTTAATATCTGCCCACATAATTCGCTAATCGTTCGATGTACATAGCATCTTCTTAGTCTACGATCCTGATCATTCTTTCTTAAAGCTACATCAAGAGCAACTGAGTCTATTGTAACTATCTTTTCGAAAAGCACTCAAAATTTCCAAAACAAGCGAGCATAACACCATGTCATAATTGTTGGGAATGCATACTGAAATGTCATGCTTTTTATGTATTTTATTCTGGATTCCTGGCATATTAATGAGAAACATTTGAGATGATTTTGCATTTATGG
>JAULJZ010060133.1:0-13568 GCA_032270985.1 Heliamphora pulchella
GGACCTGTCTCTTTATGAGATATTTATATATGTTGATGTCTTTCTTTATGTATATGTATCTCTTGGTGTATGGTTTATGTTTCCAATTGTAGAACAGCATGTTTTGTATGGGTGTTATACATGTTGTGCATGCGGGGGGGTTTAGCTTGGTTGGTTTTTTTGGTTTTTCTCCCAGCGACGACCGCTTGAGCAGTGGCGAGCGCGCTCGAGCGGGCTGGTAGCAGAGTGTTGGTCCGAGAGGTGACCGCTCGAGCAGTTCTTGGGCGCTCGGTGCTCAAGCGGTGGTGTGGCAGAGTGTATGTCGGCAAGGGATCCGTTCAAGCGGTGCTTAGGCGCTCGAGCGGTGGGTCCTAGGCGCGAAAATCTCTAAAGGCTACAAATATCTTTTTGGAGACTCAAAATATCTTTTCAAAGCAAATCTCTTTCTCTCCACCTTTTCTCTACCTTCTCTCTAGCTTTCGAGAGGGCTTGGGCTTAATTTTTCGCGGTCCGATAGCAGATCCTTGCTGTTGGCGACGTGGGTGTCGTATCCATCCGAACAGATTCTCGTTCCGACGAGGTTAGATTTTGAGGCGTCGAGCTTTTAGCTCTTTGAGGTAGGATTCTAGACCTACTGCTGTTATGAGGGTGTTATATGCAATTATTTGAGCTTTCACCGAGTGAAAAATGCATTAAATGTGATTTTTTCATGTTTTAAACCTTGGTTTTGGGTAAAAGTGGGTTTTACGCCTTTTCTCAGTTTTATACATGATCTGGATGTGCTGATATCCGTGGTTTTCAAAAGGAGATTTGAAAACGAGGTGTTTTTGTGAAAAATATGCTTTTGGAGGTTTGGAGCTAACCTTTGGGGTTGAGTCCCAATTTTATGAAACTATGTTGTTACATACTTGTAGATCTCCGTGTGAATGGATTGGATCACTTTATTACTTGAGATGTAAAAACTGCTTTGTGGATTTTTAAATGTTTTTCATAGATGTACCGGGACAATAGGTGTGTGTGTTGAGTTGTGCTTCCATTGCTCCTCGGTGCAAGTCCAGAAACTGCGCAGAGTAGGTCCCTACATGCCTTCGGGTTAGTCCTCGTAAACGAGGTGGTTGGGTGCTTAGTACCCTCAGGCTCAAGTCTCGTAAACTAAGTGGTGGTTGGGTGCTTAGTACCTTCGGGTTGTGGTCCTGTAAATTAAGTGGTTACATTATCGTAACTCCATATAGAACTTGTCATTACCGAGCAGGCCTTGAGTGGTGACTAGGGTAATGGCCAGGAATCTATAGTTGTTACCTTGTCTGTGTATGGCAGAGTCGGTACATAGGATCTCATTTTATCTGCTTTTCTCCTCGGCTGTATGGCCCGAGTGGAGCATACTATTTTATTACAGCTTATCATTTTATTTTCCTCAGTTGTGTGTTCCGAGTGGGAAAATAGCGTTTGATCCCAGTTGTGTGATCCAGGTGAACAAAGATTAGGTTTTGATTACTGCTTTCCATTAACTGTGGCATGTATCTGTCAGGATTATATGCATAGTTTAAAGGATGAAAATGTGGGTTTTGTGAGATAAAACCTTTTGAGTCTTGTGTTGGCCTAATGGGAAAACTTGTGGTTTTGAGAGAAAACTTTTTTGGCTTTCGTGGTCGAGTTAGCTCCCACGATATGATTGCATAGCCTACTTTACAGTTTTACTGTCTATTTTCTATTGGGTTTCGGCTCACGGTGTGGGATTTTGCTGTAAAAACATTTTCAGGTGACCATATGGAGTTGACCTAGAGGCATGTGGCGATGGAGAGTTTGCAGTAGTTTTCCTATTTTGGACATGTACTTTTACATGTAGTGTCTGTTTCAGAAGGCGAGTTTTGTACGCCTTGAGGCGATATATTTATTCATGTATGAGATTGAATGTTTTCAGTTTATGTGAATTGAACTGTGGGGATTTTTATCCAAATGATGTATATTTTTGAGTTGATGATCTTCCAACTTCAAATCTTATTTTCTCAAACGGTGGTTTGTGTGGGCTTTCGCGTGATCCTAGTGTTTGGGGCATGACAAATCCCAACCTAGGTAGTAGACTTGGATGCTTGAATTGAAGTACGTTAGGCTGACGTAACTTCAGGATAAATATCTAGTTTGGCTACCCATTGCTTAAACATATCTTTTGTCGAAGATCTGATGCTGCACAGATTAGTCCCGAGACCATCCCCTTTTGTAATAGTTGTTGATCTCTTATCTCCAATGCGTATAAGCCTCAACCGACCTCTCAATCTGGGTCAACGGTTATTGCTTTAACCATGACCCCTTGCCCTAAACCAATCTATCTTTGAACCATCTGGGATTCCACCCTAAGCTGTTCTAACCCCAGCCATATCTCGTGTTCATATTGTTTGAAATCATTGGCGAGACACTTGACCATTCACCACCCTATAATCGCTTTCCTTGAGACCAGTAACAAAAAATTGAGTTGACTATCCCTATTGAACCCCACGCATGTTTTTGCCTGTCGACCTTCAAAACCTTGCCCCATAGATTTGTGAGTAACGACGATCGTCAGGATAGTACATCATTAAGCTTTAGCGCATTCATGGAAAACTAGGACAATGCACGGGAACCTCTTAACCCCTTTTTGAATCATGAGGCAGATCTTTTCTCAACATTATGACTTAGAATACCTGTCAACGTCCGTGTTTAACGAAGTTTTGAAGATCAACATTCCCAACTGCAAGAATAGTTAAGTAAGGGTTTATTCAACTAATTACATCTTTTCAAAGGATCCTACAAGTAGAACTATGCCATCAGCAATCTAGAGTTAGGGACAACAACTTCACACCAAGGGACCCACGACACCACCATGTGACAGAATTCAGACTTTCCCAGATTAGTTCATAGCTAACCCACACATCCGATAAACCAAGAAGCTAAAGATTTATATTGACAGTAGGGAAGTGGAAGACAAGAGACAACCTCGAGCTTATGATATCCTTAGTATGCAAGCAACTGAGGTACGTCTGTACGCATCTATATTCACACCAGCTTTTCCCACCAATATGTTAGAATCAGAATCCTGCCATCCCTACTTTCAATAAAGAGTTTTGACAACAACCATGAGCATTAGGAGCCTGATGAAGAATTAACCATCAAACACAATGAGCCACATGACTAGATATTTACCCCAATCATACCTTTTATCATGTTCGTTTTACCCTAGAGTGACCAACTGCCTGAGAAAATGATCCAGTCATTAGAAGTGACATTTAAACCCTACGTACCAGCACGCCAAGAACAAATGGCAGAGGCCAAGAGGAATGGAGCAACCCTTGGAAAGACTAGAAAGAAAATAGAAACATATGACTACATACTTCATCACCAAGATTATCAAGATCACATCAAGAGCACGAAAACATTTAAGTTACAGTGCGTCGCCTCACCAAGATTGCTCTCTTTCTATTAGTTAAACCTCACGACACGTCGGTAATTACAGGTAAAAAGTACATCCGTGAAATTTTGCACCAACATGGGTTCTCTACTATACTCAACCAAGACCTGCATCTCACCTTTAGCTTGATGGGCAATCCAAACGCACGATTATGAACCGTTAAAGGCATGTTAAGAGTATGCATAAGGGAAACTAAAGGAAATTCTTACCTTCGGTCAAAATCAGCTTATAACAACAGCTTCTGAGCCAGCTTTTGGGTTATATGAGGTTTTGCATGTAAACAATACTGCAAGTTATCAATGTACGAAATATAAACAAAAGGGACTAATTGGTAGGAACAAATCTTTGCTAACCAGTAAAATGAAACCCAGAGTCCAATATAGGAAATCATATAGACCCTAGGATAGTAGCCACTTGTTAACAATTTTATAATCCCTCGCGACATGCAGTAAGAATGATAGAATCTCATCAGATAAGACTATTCATGCTAATAAACATGTTGTGTGTAGAACCAAGCTTATCGGACAGTTCAATGACTTTTTTTTTCTTCTCTCTTTCTTAAAGATGACAGGACAAAGACAGAACCAAGGATGTTCAGTAAAACTAAATGGATCCAGAGAGGAAGTGATGTCCTGAGCCTGACACGAATCTTGCAAGATCTAGTAGCGAATTTGGACTGATCGCAAGGGAAGACACCCGGGACAGAATCATGGTACTTATCAGACCTAAAGGTACAGAATATCCTAGCACCTGAGAAAAATAATTTTCCCCGAATGACAGAGGTTTGGGTCAGGGTCACAAAACAACAACAAACAACAGTAAGAGCTTATTATAAGTGCAACCAGCCAGGGCATAGGATGGCTCATTGCTCGCTAAAAAGTGAAAAAGACAATCAAGGAGGACCACTAAGGAACAACAAGGAGTTCTCGTGCTCAGAACCTTACTCTCAAGATGGCAGAAGGGAACAACTAAGAAAAAGAGTACCAAAATTAGTAATCTGTTATCAATGCCAGAAGCTCGGACATAAAAGGTCTAAATGCCCACTACGAAGAGGATTAAACTACAACAGTCGTCAGTAGGGACAAGACTACAAAGATCAAACAAGTTCATTGCAGCAAGAAACGAGTGGTTTGAAAAAGGTGGTACAACTTGACCAACCAGAGTGCGATGAATGGAGTGGTCGCCCTTCATAGGGGAAAAAGGAGTATGTCTTGATGATCTGAGGTACGCTGCATTCGCAAGCTCTAAGTTATACGTTAGTTAAACTTGTTGCCTCATCCCTAGAAAGGGTACACTTGAAGAATAATGGCTTTTAAGTTAACACTAGTCAAACAACTCTCGCGCCACGGATATACGACGTGATCTTTGAAAATTATGTAGTAATCGGTCTAAGATGTTAGTAAGACAAAATAACCATTACTCAAAGAAATGAACGTATAGGGCCGACGCTGCCCACGCCCTCAATAAATAACGACTAAAGTAAACATGGACACAACTTCGAAGAGAAGTGATGCAAGTAACTATCCACAACCTTTCGCACGACATTTTGAGGATGAAATTTATTTTAAGGGAGGTAGATTGTAACAATTCAGTTTGAACCCTAGTTGTAACCACCCGATTTGTAACGACTTATGTAGCGATCCAGCCCATAAGATCTTAGGTCACTAGAAGATCAGAACCCTAACTCAAGCCAAACATCCTAATTTGATCTGAAAACCCTAACACTCAGAGACGACTCTTAAAATTCTAAATTAAGTAAATAACATGAAGTATAAGTTCAAAAATCAAAATTTCACATAATTAGGGTAAAATGACCAAATTTTGACACATGGACACACTAAATCAGATATTTAAATACAATCAAGTAACAAAAAACAAATTAACAACAAAAATAATAAAAATACCCTTAAATGGCTGGCCACCTTGGGATTTGTGCCCAAAAAGTTACTTTTTGCCTTTTTAACTCACAAATGAAAAAAAGTTGAACAAATCAAACATTATGATGACCCAAGATTTATCTAAATAAGTAATATACATGATAATATAATAATATAAGCCAACAAAAATAAACAAATCATTATTTAAGTTCCTACACACTAAAATAAGTCAAAAAGTTAACCCTTGTCAAACTAGCTTAATTTGACTTAAAAGCTTACACCTATTTAATCAATTGCTAAAAATTATGATAATTCATAGGGATACTAAATTAATCGTAAACATACTAAAATAATAAATTTAAGTAGGTAAAGTCACCAAAAAAATACACAAAATTAATTTTTTAGGCGTTTTTTTACACAAAATGGTACCAAAACATAATTTAAACCCTAAATTGTACAAAATCAATTTTACACTCCCCCAAACTACTCCAAGCCAAAATCCCCAGCTGCCATATCTGATATATGTAAGTCTCAAAAGCATTCCATCTCCCATGCAACCAATCAAAGTTTAGAAAATTCAAAAATTACTTATACCTTAATTATAAAAATACATTACCAAAATTTCTATAAATAAAGTCTTATATTCCCCATTCTCCTCCTCATTTTTGGCACTAGAGTGTGAGAGAGAGACCAAAAAATTTCTTAGTGTCCCAAGAGAATAAAGAAGGAGAAGAAAGGAGAAGAATCTAGAAGTAAGAGCCTAGGAGGTCTTGGAGGTCTAGAAGAAGCTCCAAAGCTAAGTCCATCCATCTTTCTACATTTGGAACATCAAACAAGTAAGTAAACCTCTAAAACTTTCTATTATTCTCATACTAAAATATCTTTCAACTCGTCTCTATAAACACATCTAAGAACAAGAATCCAAAAACATATCAAAAGGCGTTGTAGGGTAAAAATAGAGGTTGTTTATGTTTGGTTTGTTATTAGGTGTGATTGTATGTGGTTATTTTTGATTTTGACAACTTACATGAGCTCTGGAACTTTGATATTTATGTATAAAATACATGCATGCAAAGAAATGAGACCAAATCTTGATACACCATGAGCTAGGACACAAAACCTTTAAAGGCTTGATTTTTAGGCATGTTTTGACTTTCTGTCCCAAATTTTAATTTATCATAACTAAATGTATAAAAATGATATAACTATGATTTTTATGTCCAGATTTAGGTTTTGAAGTTATCGTTCATACAAAATTAGTTTGAACTAATTTCATTGAGTAAAACTTGAGATATACCATTTTTGCTAAAGAGTGTCAATTTTTGACCACCCAGAATCGCAGACATAAAAACCTTAGTTTAGAATGCGATTCGAGCTTTGGCTAAAACATGAAACTTGTAGATAATATGTATATTTTGCTGTCCACCATAAATGAGCCTAAAATATTGAGATTCGATAGGTAAAAACACACCTCAAAATCACTGTTGTAAATTTGTGACTGATAGAGCCCTCTATCTTATATTTTTGCATGACCCGAAACCCATGTTTTCAGTGACCAAATCCAAAAGTAGTTTTCATGAAAAGTGTAGATAACATATTGACCTATTTACTGTCCAGACATCAAACCTAGATACCCTCAAATGGTCCCCCAAACCATTTGTAAACTCTCTGTTGTAACTTGGTTTTGCTGAGCCTTTTGTAGCTGACTGAACTTATTTTATAAACTGACCTGTATCTCTAACTTGTTCCACATAACTACTTTTAGAAATATTCATGCACCTTGTAGGGGACACATTAAACTAGAACATATCCAAAAATTAGACCCATATCCTTTGATTTGATATCCCAGAATTGAGACCAACTGAGGCCTAATATCTGTACTTTTCTCTCTAATGTGCTGAGTCATTTTCTCTTATATGAAACAAATGACCCTTTTGCTTTAGGATCTGACCTTAGTGTTAAACATAAAAGTTGTAAAAAATATTTTTATCTAAATGGTGTCCAAATTCTAGAATTTAATTCCATGTTTAGGTGCCCCAAAATACTATTATGCTTTTTAAATAACACTTGAATATTCACCCTTAAAGTGTTGAATGTGTAATGACATATTTTATTGTGAGATTTAAAGTATAGGCTTTAATTAAATTATATTGGATAATTAGTGTATTAGAATAATTATCTGATGATTAGAATCCATGCCACTATGTTGAATCCATGTCTTATGAATTGTAACTTGTGCTTCATAAATTTGTACTCCATGCTTTAATAAATGTACCATATGCTATACCACGCTTAGATGCCATGCTATAAATAGTTGTACATGATACGCATATTGTACACCATGGGCATTGTCACATTTGTATTCTGATATATTGGAGTCTCTTTCGTGTCTACCATTGTGGGTAGGGATACATCGAAGTTATTCTTTTTCTCGGTTCTAAGTCTAAGGCGTCCTTGGTGGCCATTTTTGTAACTATTTTGCGATATATTCTCTTTGAACAGCCTGGGCATGTCCCCGGTGTTGAAAAAAAAAGAATTGTTTATTATGGATATTGTTGGGCATCACGGGTTCGTCGCTAGCATTATGATTTCGATGGCTTAGACTTTGGGTTGACATCGGCAAAGGCATCACAAGTCTTAAGGTAGGACAAATCGATTTATTATATGTAGGAAGATTATTTTGGTGGCTCAGAAGGGGCTTAGATCCCACGCCATTGCTATTGAGTAAAATAGCTGAGGCATGAAGCCTAGGCTAGTGTTTACTATTCGCAACGAGGCGCGATGATGGCTTTTGTGATCAACTTTCATAAAGTCTACTCTGAAATTCTCGGCGTGAAATTCGTGTTATGATTTTGGTACGTGTTATGATTTTGGTATATGTTATGTTGAGCATTTGCATCACATCCATGGCATTACATACTTGTACACTTGTTTTTATATCTGCTTGCCCTGCTATAATTGCCAACTTTGTCTATCTCTTTGACGTTGAATTGTATAGGGTGTTATATGATATGCGTTGTAGAATATTTTGTTGTGAGTTTGATTAGAAGATTTAGAGAGTTTTCTACTAGGCTTTCGCTAATAGCATTCGTGCCACGGGTGAGAAGGAGGAATTCTTTGAGGAAGTCGCCCCAGGAGAAGAAGAAGGATTTGAAGAACAAGATGAGTGGCAGGAGCCAGTAGACCCCGACAATGCTAGCTGAAAGATTGAATGTTCCCCTTTTTGGTTCTTTTTGTTCCGTTTTCACAGGCTCATTGTAATTTTTGTTGAATCTTTCGTGAAACTGTAATAGCTATGTACTTTTGATCAGTTCAAAACTCTTAATAATATAATATTTATCATATGTAACTATGAATGAATTGTTAGAATATTTCCTTTAATTATACTTATGTATGTCCTGACGTGCCCAAAAGACGGGGAGTCACAGTCAGACCCAGTACATGGCCGCCACTTTCTCCGTCCAGTCGTTCCTTTTGGCGGTGGTGCCGCAGCAAAACGTGGGCCCAATTGTCGCCGATGATTTGAAAGGGTTTAGGGTCAGACCCACGATGGAGATCGAGTCGAGGATGCAGATGGCGTGGAGGGTCAAACTCTTACATTTCTTTGCGCACCACTTGGTGCCAAAATCAAATTGCCGAGTGGCCGTTTCTGTTAGTGATGGATCTGTGTTAGGTTTCCATTACTAGTACTCCTTTTTTCTTTTTTTCTTTTTCATTTTTTCTTGGTGATTTGGGTTTTCAATTTGGAAGGATAATTTGGTGAAGTGTAAAAATTGATTTTTGTGGTCATTTTGTTTCAGATTCTTGCGGTTTGCAGTAGGTTTTGATGAGTTTTGTTATTTACTTCCTTTAAAATTAGCTACTTCTCAATGTTGTATAAAACTGTTTCATACTATTTATGAGAAGTTTGTAAAAATTTTCATTTATAAGTTGTTTATTTTATTTAAAACTAAAAATGACAAAATTAAAAAATATATATTTGTATGAGAAGTTTCTCGTACTAAATTTTGAAATAATTCTCATTTTTTTTCCTAAAAATAACAAAAATATTTATATAATTTATCAAGATGAAGATATAACTTTTTAAAAAAACAAAAATTGCACATGACAACTTTCTCATATCTTGCATCAAGGTATGAGAAATTTCTCATCATGTTGGAGAAAAAAAATTACACTAAAAAAAATCTTATTTATAAATTGCTCATTTCATTTAAAACTAAGAATGACAAAATTAAATGAAAAATGTATGAGAAATTTCTCATACCTTGCATCAAAGTATGAGAAATTTCTCATCATGTTGGAAAAAAAATTATACTAAAAAATTTCTCATTTCATTTAAAACAATGAATGACAAAAAAAAATGTATTCTCATACTATGTATATGAAATTTCTCATATTTGATATAGTTCTTAGTTTTTTATAAATTGCTCATTTAATTTAAAATTAAGCCAAATAAATAAAAAGTTTATTTGGTGAACTATAGACCTGGTTTTAAGTCAAAAGACAATAAGCCAAAGAGCAAAAATGCAAAAAAGCTTTAAGTTAAAAAAAATTGTTAAATTTTTTAATTTATTTTTGGGTAAATTACAGTGACCTTCCCTGAGATTTAGTAAAATATCAATCACCACCCTTGTGATTTCTGAAATGTCATTAACCTCCCATCTGGTTTAGGTTTTGCATCAAATTAGTTCAACCATTAAATTTTTGCTCAGCTGTGCCTTGTTTGGCGTGTTTTTTGAATAAATTTTTATAATCCAATCCGCTCATTATGTAGAACTCGTCGAGTTTATTTAGTATGTGAAAATTCAGATTGATCCGATATCTATAATTTAGTGATTGAATATGATCTCCTAATAAATAAATAAATAAAAATTATAAGTTAAAAAACATTGTTAAACAAATATTACTCAATCACTTAGTTACAGGTATCAGAAGAATTTGATTTTTAACATAATAAGCACACTCAACGAGTTCTACATAATGAACGGATTGAATCATAAACATTTATTCAAAAAACACGCCAAACAAGGCACAGCTGAGCAAAAATTTAATAGTTAGACTAATTTAATACAAAATATAAACCAGATGGGACGTTAATGACATTTCAGAAACCACATGGGTGGTGGTTAGGTCACTGTAATTTACCCTTTATTTTTATATAATTTTATATTCAATATGGATCTTGTTAAATAGATTTTGACGAATAAAATTTAAAAAAAAATATTTAAAAAAATAATTAAAAAGATTGACTTTATATTCAATTAAATAATTAAAAAAAATAACTTAAAATGATACTTTGGCCGATATTTTTGCTAAGAACAAAAATATTAACTGCAAGTGTATAGAATTGGTCTAGCTTATTGAATAGCTCAACCAGGTATAACAAAGAAGCTTTCTAGCGTGTGGGATGGGATCTCAAAGCTTCTTTTTAACGTCAACAAAAGGGATATTTTCTCCAGACTATTGCTATATTAGACCAACCAGTTATAACACCAACGACATATATCTCTCTTCTCTTCTATCATACTCACACAAAGAAGAATTAGAACAAACAAAAAAATGAATTGCAGGAGGTTTGAGATCAACTTTATTTCCGCCAGCAACCTCGAGAACGTCCAAAAGAGGTTCCGGATGAAAGTTTACGCTGCGGTAATAATCGCAGGCAAATGCCAGACGAAGAAGCGGATGCTGGCAGACAAGGAAAACGAGACCAACCCCGCGTGGAGCTGCGCCCTGAAATACACCGTCGGCGAGGTAGCACTGCTGCGAGAAGGGGTGATTCTTGTCGTCAAGCTATTCTGCAAGCGCTACCTGGGTGGCGACCGGTACATCGGCGAGGTGCAGGCGTCGATCAAGGAGCTTTACGAGCGGGCAACAGCGGACGGAGGCAGTAGCACCACCTCAGTTTACAAGGTGCAGAGGGGTTCTAGGGTGTGGCAGGGAGAAGTGAAGCATTTGTGGAGCTTCGGAAAGGTGGTGGTTATCAAGAAACCCTCGGTGTGGAAGAGGATGTTGGCGAATGGGGCGGTGGTTATTCTGCGTGTCACCATTAATTCGACCCTCGGCGTCAACGTTGATATTCCTTTCTTCGTTGATCCTGATAGTTGCGATTATGGTGGTGATCAAAGCTAAGTTTGTGTCTGAGTCCTTAGTTCGTTAGTTACTCTGTAGCTCGATAGTCGCTACTGTAAGTCCAACCATTAGATTATAACTGTATCTTATCTTACATCCACTCTTTTCTTCTTTGCATGAGTCCTTAGTTCGTTAGTTACTCGGTAGCTCGATAGTCGCTACTGTAAGTCCAACCATTAGGTTATAACTGTATTTTATCTTACATCCACTCTTTTCTTCTTTGCTCGCCGTTCGAATTTCTCTCTCTAGATCTCAATCCGTCAGATTGATTGTGTGACAACTCGATATGTGTTTATTTTGTTATTTTTCGTTTCCAGTCATGTGTTGTGGTGTGATAAAATTTAGACTTTTGGTTTTAATAAAATAGTCGTTTGTAATCGAATTAATGAATTGTGGAATAATTTGAAGATATAAAACAGTGATTAATATTGACAAATATGTTAATGGGAAAAAATTGAAGTGAGGTAGTGAGAGTGAAATTGGAGATTGGAGTCTTGTTTAGAGAAATTTGTTGGATTTTAGGTTCAGGGATCACTGCTCGAGCGGTGGGAGCTCACTACAAGAAAAAGCATCAACAGCGACGAGAAAAATCGTCACTAAAAATCCAAATTTCGTTACCAAACACCTTTCGCGACGATTGTAATTTTGTCGCCAACTTGTCGCGGAACCCTGGTCTGGGAAGATCTACCGCGACGGTTTTGTGTCGTCACCTACAGATACCCATTTACCGACAATAGAATCGTCGGTAATGACCTACCTTTACCTACTAATAAATTCGTCGCTAATGGTAATTATCCACGACAAGCCAAATTCGTCGACAATGATGTCTCTTCGGCTACAAGGCCAATTGTCGCCATTGGTAACCTATCAACGACAAGGCATTTTCGTCGCCAATGACCTATCTTTGCCTACAGAGTAGCCGTCGCTGATTTTCCTAATTCGTCGGTAATGGTTACATTTGCCGACAAAACATATGTCGCTATATAGTCACTAAAAGCACAATATGTTTTCAGCAACAAACATCATTTTCGTCGCTAAAGTAAACCATAAACAAAACTCCCATAATTAAACTATAATATTTTTTTCGCTGATCATACACTGAAAACCTGCATAACACAATAATAATCACCACCAAATGGATTCTCATCATTTCAATTCACCAAAAATTTAACAATAATAATGTAATTCAAAACATATCCAAACAAAATAACAAATTCTAAACATTCATTAACTGTTCAAAACATATCCGAATAAAAATAACAAGTTCTAAACATTCATCAACCGTTCAAAACATATCCAAATAAAAATGATATAAATTACAAAATAGTTCATAAATTCCTCAATCCCAATAGCATGATCATCACTTCAAAAGCATAATAGAATCCCCGATTCGTATCTATTACAAGAAAAGAAAAAAAATAATTGTTAAACTCTATAAAGTAAACATAAAACTAATGAAATTAAAAAAATGTAAATTACATAAATTTCCTTTTCATTATTTAATCTAAATTTGCATTGAGGTGCCCATTATTAGTACAAGTTTCTTTGGCCTAGTAATGTGTACGTGTTCGTACGTTGAATTGACGTGTGGTTTGTTTCCACAAGTCACATTACTCTAGATTGACGTGTTCGTACGAGTTTTAAAATTATTTGATTGTTAATCCAAAGTTTTGACCTCCTACGGCTTTTTTGCGATTTTTTAAGTTTCAAGATTAATAAACTTTCATCTACGTCGAATTGATGTGTGATTTGTTTTCACAAGTCATATTACTCTAGATTGACGTGTTCGTACGGGTTTTAGAGCTATTTGATGGCTTATCTAAAGTTTAGACCTCTAACTCTCAAAATCTTGAAAAAGCATTCGATAGCTAGATTAAGCTTTAGTACTATAGGTAGACTTACCAAGAAGAGCTTGATCCACCACTACCATTGTCGCGTTGGGACCATGACACACCCATTTGGCGAACCACGAAATCTTGAAAAGCCTCGAACTTCTTATTATTCGCTTCAATCATCTCTTGGTGCTGCTTTATTGACTCTTGTTGCTGCTTTATTGACTCATGTTGCTCCTTTATCATTTCTTCTTGGATCTTGTTCAACTCATTCAATGTTTCCACTTTATCTCGGAGAGTTTGGAC
>JAULJZ010060175.1:0-61284 GCA_032270985.1 Heliamphora pulchella
TGAGTTGGATAGCGGTATTATTTATATGGCAAATATTAATTATTGACGGAATCCACGTCCCGAAAGATCGAGATTGATGATACCTCCTTAAAGATGCTTATAAATTTTGACTGGGCCAAATCCTGCAGGTGAATTTGATTATTCGGCGGTCAAATAAGTTAAGTGGAAGGGTTTAAGGAATATCAAGATACCGATTAAATAAAATTATCTGTAATTAAATTTAATTGGCGGGTATCGAGAATCTTAACGTGGGTAGAAATGGTAAGCATTTAATAACAGAAACTCAATGCAAGAACGTTTTGAGATTATGGGTCATAGTGCAATTATAGTTCTTTAGTGGTGTGAACTGTAATTCAGTGTTTTATACAAATTGCAGAAACCATTGTATGTCTTTCCATACTTGCAGAACCCGCTAGTAGGTATTTGTGTTCCATAATTAGTCCCCATGTCCCTGTTGTAACCCTATATGTACGCGGGTAGACTGAACTAGTTTGAGATTGATAATTCATATCTCATATATCATATATCATATTTTTTTTCTTTCAAGACGAAAGATATCGGGGTTCTACCGGTACGAGTTCTCGATAGTCCGTAGCCCACACTATGTTTGAGGATCGCGTAAGAAAATACAGTAGAAGATCTGACTGGAGTTTTAACTCGGAATCAAGTCGTAATTGAAAATTAGATTGACAAAAGGTATTCTTCTAAATTATAACTTTGGTTGTATGGGTTTATTTTTGATCGTTCGATATCAAAATTTTTATCTAGAGCCTATTTCGACGTTTCTCCATCTAGTTAATTTTTTACCGAAAATCGTTTACAAAAATAATGATCTTGACAGTTTTGCCTCCAACACTAAAGAACTATTGGAGCTAGTTCATTCTGATATATGTGGTCCTATGACAATCCGGGCTAGAGGTGGCTTTGAGTACTTCGTCAGTTTCATTGATGACTACTCAAGGTATGGATACATTTACCTGATGCACCATAAGTATGAATACTTTGAGAAATTCAAAAAATTCAAGGTGGATGTGGAGAAGTTTTTAGGTAAAAGTATCAAATCAGTACGATCCGACCGTGGTGAAAAATTTCTCTTTAGAGAGTTTAAAGACTACTTGTCATCAGAGGGGATTACATCCCAATTGTCTGCACCTGGCACTCCACAACAGAATGGTGTAGCAGAAAGAAGGAATAAGACTCTTATAGATATGGTAAGGTCAATGATGAGTTATTCAAGTTTACCAGATTCGTTTTGGGGACTCGCTTTAGAGATAGTGGCTTACGTTCTGAACGTGGTACCTTCTACTCCTATATAATTGTGAACCGAGCATAAGCCTAGTCTGAAACACATTCTGATTTGGGGGTGTCCAGCACATGTGCTGAAAGGAAACACGGGTATGTTGGAACCGAAGACATAAGTCTATTTTTTTGTGGTGTATCCTAAGCGAAAGAATGGTGGTCTATTTTATAATCTTAAAGATCATAAGGTCATTGTTAACACCAATGCCCGATTCTTGAAAGATGATTATATTATGGATCATAGGCCCAAAAGTAAAATTGTTCCGAATGAACTGAGAGAAAATACCAATAGAACAGAAGAGGCATCACAAGTCACTGATATTCCATTACCTCGTTGTAGTGGGAGATTTATCAGGACAGGTGCAAATCAAGAATAAGGTGCTGATGCACAGGGTTCAAATTCTGCATAGCCTATTACTACTAGTACACAAACACAAATAGTGCCTCGTCGTAGTGGGAAGGTTGTTCATCAACTTGATCAGTATATGTTCTTGGGAGAGTCGTTTGACAAGATCCCAGTTGAACTAGATATCGAGCCCTGTAACTACAATGAAGCAATAAAAGACAAAGATGCAGATCTTTGACAAAGGGTTATGAATTCAAAAATGAAATCTATGTATTCTAATCAGGTATGAAAACTTGTAGAACCACCCGAAGGGATAAAACCTATTAGATGCAAGTGAATCTACAAGAGAAAGAGAAGAGTAGACGGAAAGGTTAAAACCTTTAAAGTTAGGCTTGTTACTAAAGGGTTCACTCAGAAAGAATGGATCGATTATGAGAAAATTTTTTCCTCGGTAGCCATGCTTAAATCTATCTGGATTCTCTTATCCATTACTGCTCATTTCGATTATTAAATCTGGCAAATAAACGTCAAGATAGCTTTCCTTAATAGAAGTCTTGACGAGTGTATCTATATAATACAACCAGACAGATTCATTACAAAGAGTTAGGAGCACATGTTGTGAAGTTTAAGAGATCCATTTATGGACTTAAGTAGGCATCGAAGTCTTGGAACACTCGATTTGATCAAGCTATAAAATCTTATGATTTTGATCAAAGTCCGGATGAGTCCTGTGTGTACAAAAAGCGTGACGGAAGCGTGGTGATCTTCCTAGTACTTTATGTAGACGATATTTTACTCATCAAAAATGATGTGGGGCATTATCTACGGTTAAAGTATGGTTATCTGAGCAATTCGATATGAAAAACATAGGAGAAACCAGCCACATCCTTGATATGAAGCTTGTGCGAGATCGAAAACAAAAGATGTTTGGCTTATTACAAGTAAAGTATATCGATAATATCCTTACTCAGTTTAGCATGTAGGATTCTAAGAAATGGTTTCTCCATTTCAGGCATGGAATCACTCTATCCAAGGATTAGTGTCCTAAGACACCTGATGAAATATAGAACATGAAGGTGATTCCTTTTGCTTCGGCAGTAGGAAGCCTCATGTATGCTATACTTTGCACTAGACCCGACATCTGCTTTGCCATTGGCATTGTTAGCAGATATCAGTCTAACCCAGGTCAAGAGCATTGGACTGCGGTAAAAAATATAATCAAGTACCTAAAAAGGTCTAAAGATTATATATTGGTTTACCAGGCAGGCAGTCTAGTACCTTTGGGGTACATAGACTCAGATTTCTAATCTAACATGGATTCCCGTAAGTCTACCTCAGAATATGTGTTTACCTTAGGAGATGGAGCTATAAGTTGGAGAAGTATCAAGCAATCTTTGCATTGCTGATTCCACCATGAAGGCTGAGTATGTGGCAGCTTCTAAAGCAGCCAAAGAAGCCATTTGGCTCAAGAACTTCCAATTGGATCTAGATGTGGTACCTTCAGTTTAGTCAGCTATTACACTTTACTGTGACAATAGCAGAGCAGTTGTAAACTCGAAGGAGCCAAGGGTCCATAAGAAAGGCAAGCACATTGAGCGTAAATTGTACAGAGAAGTGATGTTGCTATGACCAAGATTGCACCAGGAGACAACCTTGCTGATCCTTTTACAAAGAGCTTACCGGCTAAGACTTTTGATAGTCATATAGAGGGCATGGGAGTGAGATGTATGGCAGCATGATTTTGAGTATAAGTGGGAGATTGTTATGATTGGTATACTGAAAATCATGTTTTTAGTATTTAATTTTATTTAATAAAATTAATTTTTTATTTTTATGAGAATTTTTATGAGCAATGCATGTGCATCATTTCTTTGATGTGCATGGATGTCCAATATTTTGTATAGTATTTAATCTGATGTGTAGAATACAGCTTGCACACAGAAGATCAAATTTTAAGTTCTTGCAGAATATAAGTTTTATATTCACAGTTTATATGAAAATGGACATACCATCAGTACGACTGTAGCACAGAGTCTTCGTAGGCCTGTCTTGATTACGAGGAACAGATAATAGCGTCGTCTATTGTTCTGACTCTCTGTATTAGTACACTTTGTGTGTATTGAATGGGACATTTGGGGTGAATAATTTTGTACTGACTATATAAATTAATTCACACTCTAAAATTATTATGAATAGTGTTTATCCTCTTAATCTTGAAATAATTATTTAATTGCATATATTTAATATTCGTTATTTTGATTCATTAGAGAGTGCGATCTTATATGGGTCTATATTCCGGTGAGTTGAATAGCGGTATTATGTATATGGTAAATATTAATTATTGACAAAATCTACGTTCCGAAAGATCGGGAATGACGATACCCTCTTAAGCATGCTTATAAGTTTTGACCGGGCCAAACCTTACATGTGGATTTGATTATCCAGCGGTCAAATAAGTTAAGCCAAAGGGTTTAAGAAATATCAAAATGCAAATTAAATTAAATTATCAGTAATTAAATTTAATTGGCGGGTATCGGGAATCTTAACGTGGGAAGAAATAGTAAGCATTTAATAACAGGAGCTCAATGCAAGAAGATCTTGAGATTATGGGTCAGAGTACAATTATAGTTCTTTAGCGGTGTGAATTGTAATTCAGTGTTTTATGAAAATTGTAAAAAATGTTGCATCTTTTCATAATTGCAAAAATCGGTGGTAGATATCTGTATTCCACTAAAAGTCTTACTCATAATTACTCCACAGGTCCCTGCTATAGCCCTATATATATGCGGGTAGACTGAACTAGTTTGAGATTGATAGATTATATATCATATATCATAGGTCATATTTTGTCTTTCAATACTAAATATATAAGAGTTCTGCCGGTACGAGTTCTCGATAGACCGTAACTCACACTACGTTTGAGGATCGCGTAAAGGAATACAGTAGAAGATCTAACTAGAGCTTCAACTCGGAATCAAATTGTAGTTGAAGAATAGATCGACAAAAGGTATTCATCTAAATTAACTTTGGTTGCACGGGTTTTATTTTGATCGTTCAACGTCAAAAGTTTTATCTAGAGCCCGTTTCGGCGTTTGCCTGTCCAGTTAATTTTTTACCTAAAATCGTTTACAAAAACAATGATCTTAGTATTATCACCTCTAACATCAGCACAAAAGGCATAAAGTGTCTACTCATTTCTCATGTAGTGTTGACACAATCTTTTTCGAAACATTTAAATATAATCTTTTCAAATCAATTTAATTTAGAAAATGAATTACTAAAATTATCAAAATCTATTTAAAAAACCCTTGGACTAACATGTTGTTTAATCCATTTCAGGTGATAATGAAAAGGAGATGATTGATTGAGAAGCTAAGTCGAGGAGACCATTTTTGAAGCTTTAGGGTAAAATTACATTTATATAGGAAGATCCTTTGGGCTATGTATATGTGGTAAATGTAATTATTTAACACCATGTTTTGAAACTTGGGCTAGTTGATAATCATTTTGTTAAGCCCTAAGGCCATTCACTCATGAATTTCATGCATGTAAGTACGAGCATGGGAGAATCCTCGGGTTGGTGGTTTTCATTTCAAGTTATATCATATACTTTTGGTTGGATTTTGGTTCGTTAATGATTCTTGTGCTTCGAGAGTGTTTTTAAAACCATGTCTTAGTATGTTTTAAGTTGATTAGTTCATACCATGAGGCTTTCCATGATGCATGAAAATAGGTAGATTTTTGGGTTTCAAACTTGGCTTTTGAAAAAAGTGGTATAGAGCCGACCGCTCGAGCGGTCTATCGAGCGGTCAAAAGCACTTCTCGGTTGTTTGCAGGTCTGTGTGTGAGGACCTAAAGCAGGTATGGACCGCTCGATCAGTCCTTAGACCGCTCAAGCAGTCTGGGCAGATTTTAACAAAATTTTATTTGTTTTGTTTGGAAGGTTGGCTCTTAGAACTTTTAGCCTATTTCCTTTAGACTATTCTTTTACTTAAATTAAACACTCAAAAATGCGTTTTTCAAATGGTTTTGTCAGATATGTGGTATCATAAAATGATTTTTCTTGAATGGTCGTGTGCCTTAGGTTTAGGGCGTAACAAATTAGTAATACAGGACTGCTTGATACTCCTCCAACTTATAACTCCACCTCCCAAGATAAACACATATCCCGATGTAGACTTTTGAGAATTCTTATCTGATTGAAAATCTAAATCCGTGTACCCCAAATGTACAAGACCATTTGCTTGGTAAACCAACATATAATCCCTAATTTTTTTCAGGTACTTCTTTATATATTTTACCGTTGTCCAATACTCTTGCCCTGGATTAGGCTGATATTTGCTAACTATGCCAACGATAAAATAGATGTCAGGTCTAGTGTAAAACATAACATACATAAGGCGGAACTACTGCCAAAGATACCTCAGTTATCGTTGAGTTCGATATATTATGAACATCCATCAATTGCTTTGAGAAAACCCATACGTTCCTAACTTTCCAAATGTGCCAACACAGAGTTGCTATTAACCCCATGGTTCTTGTCAAGTCACCTACCTTTCGTGCAATAAAGTACATCTTTTTCCAACATGAGGAGAAGCTATCCTCATGATTCGAGTTAAATCGCATTGGGGAGTAGAGCCATATTTGTTTTTCTTTCTTGCAATGCAGGACTATATGCTCCACTATTCAGCATCCTCTCCACAATAAGGGTGCCTGAGTCTATCTGAATTCTTTTCTTGGATAGGTTTAGGTTGGTAGGGTTAATATATTTCATGCACTTTCAACTAAAGAACTTAATTTGGAATTTGGTTTGCATTCTCCAAACACTGTTGAAGGAATGGTCCATGTAACAACCCGGCTCAAACTATAGTATTAGCAATGAATAGACAATGAAAACCTAGGTTGCTACATGAATAAGGAACAAACCCTAATTAGCCCAAAAATCCTAATTTGATCCGAAATCCTTAAATGAGACCAAATACTCATAGGAAAAGCCCTAGCACCTAGGAAAGTCTCGTAATAACTTAAATCAACTAAATAACATAAAATATTAAATTAAAAATTAAAAATTTTCATAATTAAGGTAAAATGACCATTTTGCCCCTATTACAGTAAAAAGTCTTAAAAATCTAAAATTTGACACATGGACACCCAAAGTTAGATATTTATACACAATTAATTAATAAATATAAAATAACAACAAAAATTACCAAAATTCCCTTGCATGGCCGGCCACCTAGGAATATGTGCCCCAAAAAGTCATTTTTTGCCTTTTTATACTTCAAAATGAGAAAAATATGTATAAGTTAAGTATTATTTTGATCCAACACTTTTTATACAAGTAATATAGATAATAATATAATAATATAGTTTAACAAAAGTAAACAAATAATTATTTAAAATCTCTACTCAAAAAATAAGTCAAAAAATCAATTCTAGTCAAACTAACTTAATTTAGCTTAAAAGCATATACACTTATTTAATTAATTGTTATCAAAATTATGATAAATTATGAAAATACTAAATTAATTATAAATACATTAATATAATAAATTTCAGTAGGTTTAGGTACATAAAATTAATATTTTATACATTTATATTCACAAAAATGTACCAAAATACAATTTAAACCCTAAAATAATGCAAAAAATGACTTTTAAGTTTCCCCAAACAGCCCAGCCGAATCCCACCTACAAAAGACTAATATATATCTCTCTCAAACCACTCTCACCTCTCATGCAACCAATGATAATTTAAAAAATTCAAAATTTCTCTTACACAATAATTATCCTTCCACTTAAATTTTTCTATAAAAACAAGGTCTAAGTTCGTCCATTCTCCTTCAAATGGTTCGGCAGAGAAGTGAGAGAGAGAGGCTCCAAAAAGTTTAAGTGTTCTAAGAGAGAAGAAGAAGAGGAGAAAGAAGGAAGGAAGAGAAATGAAGAAAGGCTCAAAGAATGTGCTATGAAATTAAATCTATATCTCCTTCACCCATTTGAGCTTTAAATAAGGCAAGAAATTCCCTTAAATCTTCTAATATTCTCTCCCAATATATCCCTCAATCCATCTATATAACAAATCTTAACAAAATAAAATAAAGAATGAGTCAACAAAGCATCGTAGGAGTGATTTATGGACTATTTATATATTAGTAAGCTTTGTATGTATTTGCATGCTTGTATCTTTGAGTTTTATGACCTAAACATGTTCTAAACTTTTGGTTTATGTGAGTTTACAACATGCATGCAAAGAAAACAATCAAAAATGTACATAACATAAACTAAGCAAGCAAAACCCTAAGTAGCCTGATTTTCTAGACTTACTCACTTTCTGCCACCGATTTTAAAACACCATAACTAAATGTAAAACAATGGTCTTAACGTAATTTTTGTGTCCAGATATATATTTTTGAATTATCTTTCATACAAAATTGGTTTGAAATAATTTCGTTATATAGAACTCCAAATATTTTATTTTTACCAAAGAGTGTCAGATCTTGACCACTCTGAGTTGCAGACCTAAAAACCTTAAATTAGAGTGAGAACCGAGCTTAGGTCAAAACATAAAACTTGTAGATGACACATTTATATTTCAGTCCACCAAAAATTAGCCAAAAATATTAAATCTTAATAGGTCAAAAGCCTTCTCAAAGTCCCTGTTAAGGTTTAGTGACTGGCAAACCTCTCTGTTACACCTTTTTGTGAGACGTAAAACTTAATTTTTTTGAAGTCAAATCCAAAAGTAGTAAATATAAACTTTGTAGCTAACATATTAAACTAGTTATTGAGAAAACAATCAGCCCAAAATACCCCCGGATGATACACCAAAGGTTTTGAGTATTTTTTGTCAAAAACACACCCTGTAGGCCCTTTTTAGGCTGACTGAACTCTTTTTATAAATTGGCCAAATTCTCAAACTTTTTCCAAATAACTTGCCCTAACTCAAAACATGAAACTTGTAGGAGACACCTTAAACTAAAACTCCACCAAAAATCAGAGCCATAGCCCTTGAAGTGATGCCCTAAAACAGTAGCCAACAGAAACTTAATTCCTGTGCATTTCTCTGTAAATTGCTGAACCATTTTTACTTAAATAAAATAAATGACCCCCGTGCCTTAGGATCTAGTATCAGTTATAAACATGAAAGTTTTAGGAAATATTTTTATCTAATTGGTGTTAAAATCTCAGAAATTAAATCAATGTCTAAGTGCTTCGAAATACTGTCGCAACTTTAAAACTAGCAATTAAACTTATACATAAAATTGGCTAAGTGTTTGAATGGTGTGTTACTTACGAGACTTAAGTATGCGAACCTTATATGAATTTTGTAAGTAATTAGAGTATGAAAATGATACTTTTGATGAGATGAACTCATACCAATGGTTCGAGTCCATGTTACTTAAATTATGATTATACTTGACATGTTTGCACTTAATACTTTAGCAAGTTGTACCATGTGCCATGTCATGTTTATACACCATGCAATGATTAGTTGTACACAAGAGGCATATTGCACATACATGGGCATTATTACATTGAATCTTGGGTTATCAAAGTCCTTCATACCTTTTAAACTGGGTTGGGAATTATTGTTCAGTGGTTGTGGGTCTAGGGCATCCCTGATAACCATGTTTGGAAATGAAATTTGAGATTTTTATTATAAAAAGGGACAATTAGACACCATGGATTCGTCACTAGTTTTATTTAGACTTTGGGTTGACACCTAATGAGTATCCTTATTCTTAAGGTGGGACTAGTCGACCTGGAATAAAGATGGGTAAAATTGGATAAAGGTCGGTCCCCACGCCATTGCCATTGAGTAAAACAGCTTTGGCATAAAGCTCGGCAATGAAAATTTACTATTCGCAATGAGGCGAGGATAGGTTCGGTAATCAAGAGCCATCAAGTCTACTTTGTAATTTCCAGCGTGGAATTCATGATACTGTTCTAGAAGTACCCTAGGTTGGCCATCTGCATTACAATTTATTTGCATCACACGCTTATTCTTTTGTCCTTATATATGTTCATCTTGTTGAAAATGATAAATAGCCTGTAACTTCGCATTGGGTGTTATATGATATGTATTGTGGAATATCTTATCGCGAGTTTTTTATATAGTTTAAAGAATTTGCTTCTGGGCTCCGGCTCATGACATTTATGCCACAGGTGACGAAGAAGGACCCTTTGAGGAAGGCGAGTACATTGAAGGGGAAGAAATTGTAGAAGAGGGAGAATGACAGGAGCAGGTCGACCCCAACGACACAGTTTGAAGACGTAGAACGTCTCTTTTTGATCTTTTTGTTCAATTTTCCACTGATATAATGTAATTTTTGTTAAACTTTATAGATGACTGTATTTATTAAGTATTTTGAACTATCTCTGAACTGTTAATAATGTATTAACTATCTTATGTATCTATGAATGATCGGTTAGAATATGTCTCTTATTTATAGTTACATATGTCCTGACATGCCTGGGGAATGGGGTGTCACAGTTGGTATCAGAGACTAAGTTTAGTGAACCTTCAAGCCTTATAATTTTAATAACTTAAAATCTTTACCTTAGAAGTTTTCTCTATCTTTCCTTTCTTAGGATGGCGTCCGACGCAGAACTAGCGGGGAAACCATGGGCGGGACTAGAACCTGAAGATTCAGATCCAGAAGAGGACCCAAAGGGGATACCTGTAGAGGAGCAAGAGCCGATTGACGCTGTCCCTTTAGCGTGGGTTTTTCCTGAGGAAAGGCAGGCCAACGCAGATGACGAAGGTGATGAGATAGAGATGAATGAAGAGCCAAATGAGGAATAATTCGATGCTGATGATGAAGAGGACGACGACGACGAAGAAGAAGAAGAAGAAGAAGAAGAAATGGCGATTGATTTCCCGTACGATCAGTTTGAGGTACCATTACCCGAGTCTGATGAAGATGAAGCAGTTGATACCACCATTTATTATAGTCGTCCCGAGTACCAAGACTTTTATGTGGGAGATCACGTATACGCCAGGATTTTTCCGGAGCACATGTGCATGTGGAGAAAATCAGAGGCCTTCCCGCACTACCTGAGGCCAGTACATGTAATCGAAAAGTGCAGCCGAAGACTTTATCGCTTAGACTTTCCTCCCGGGTTTAAGACACGAATGGGGGATGAGCTGACCATAAGGTGGATGCCGTACCAGAGGCCGACAGATGAGAGAGGAATCATCAACCCGCATGATCCGGCCATCAACTTCGACGACCCCGAGACATACCGAGAGACTCCGATCGCCTTAACCAACAAAGTACATATGGGGACGAATAGCGTCTGGCACGTTGAGGTACAGTGGCGGTGCTACAACGTTATCGAGGCGACCTGGGAACGCGAGTCGATTTTCTGCCATTTTTATCTGCACTTGTTTGTTTAGATGTTAGCGTGATAGGCTTGTACTTTTCCTTTCAAAAAAAAAAAAGAAATTGTATGTGTGCTGTGTGAACTTGACAAACTTGTATTGACTATGAGTTGAAATGAAATGCAAACCTTTGATGTCAAAATCTCCATAAGCAATTCTATAATTGTTAACCTAACTCTGTAAAATTCCAACCCATAATAAACATTTAAGAACTGAAATAACTCCCAGAATCGTAACACTCTACTCTTTTATTCTAGAATGGCGGCTAGAAGACTTAATCACCGACAAGCCAACGGACCCACCAACGATGAGGCACCAAAACTAGCTCAAGTGCTACGAGAATCGGCCGCCAACATCAATCGCCCGCACGTACGTGACCAAGCCTGGTTTCCATCGGAGTTAGGGAGGCAACAAGCCTCGACGTTTCGAGGGAGAGTAGAACCAAGGGAGACAGAGGAATAACTGAGGGCAGTCAAGAAACTGTTCAACTCAATGGGAGTCCAGGATGAGACTGACCGAGTGGCCTTAGCTGCCCATCTGCTAGAGGGAGAAGCCGATCATTGGTGGACTCTGATCACCAACACCCAGGAGGTAGCGGCTCTAACTTGGGAGCAGTTTGAGAGTCTATTTCTTGAAAAATATTTCCCAGCCCCTTTCCGTCAAGAGAAAATCCAAGAATTCTTAGAGCTTAAGAAAGGGACAATGACAGTAACACAGTATGTGAACCGTTTCGAGGAGTTAAGCCGCTTTACCACGACTATCGTACCAGACGAAGAATTTAAGTCAAGAAAGATCGAATGGGGCTTGGAGCCGCCTATCCGAGCAAAGGTGATTTGCTTGCAACTCCCTATCTATACCCAGGTAGTACGAGCAGCCTTGCTAGCTGAGATAGATCAAGCTGACTTGAGAAAGACGTGGAACCAGAAGAAAGAAAGTACCAGCTCTGGGGGACCGATGAAGAGCAACTAGGTATATATCCCTAAAAAGGCGTACCACCGAGAGTACCCACAGGAGCGACCAAGGGACCCTCCTGCAACATCCATGATATGCTTTGAGCGCAATTGACCAGGGTATAAGAGGTATGAGTGCCCGAACCGCACGCAGAGGAATCTGAACAACCAACCCCAGTAGTTGAGGCAACCTCAAGCCCAGCAGCCTCGATTCCCGCAACAAGTCTAAGTCACCGGATCCGCTATTTAGTAGCAAAATGGAAGAGGAAGACCCCGACTTAACAAGAATCCGAGACCGCAAAGAAACTTGGGCAATGGACAGAAGACTGGAAATCTCAAGAACAACAATGGGAGGCCGCATCTTTGCACTACAGGAAGGAGAACTAGAGAATACCCAAGTCCTACAAGGTATGTTTGTATTATTCAACACCTTAATGAAAGTACTATTTGATTCTGGAGCATCCCATTCTTTTGTATCTCTAGATTGTGTGAAGTCCCTGCTCTAAGAACCCGAAGCATTAGAATAAACCCTAAGTATCGTCACACCCTTAGGAAATCAAACCCGAGTAGACTCTATCTGTAAAGCCTGTACGTTACGAATAACCAATACCCCTATGACCTGCGACCTACGAGTCATGGATTTCAATGGCTACGATGTAATTCTTGAAATGGACTGGCTATCGGGACACCATGCTATCATTGACTGCCGACAAAGGAAGATATGGGCACAAGCGAAAGACGGCACCACTGTGCAAATCCAAGGAGAACGACGCGAGATTCTAACCCCGAGTAATGCGAAGGATAACAAATCGAGTAATTTTGTAGGGAGATTAACGTGTCTACTTGCTAGTACGAATGTCTCATCAACCCCCGAGTACCCTGAGTAGTGTGTGAGTACAAAGACGTATTTCTGGAAGAACTCCCTAGATTACCCCTGCATCGTGAGATCGAGTTCACGATAGAACTTCATCCTGAAATCGCATCGATTTCGATCGCAGCCCACTGCATGGCACCCGCCGAACTGAAAGAATTGAAGATCCAGCTCTAGGAATTGCTCAGCAAAGGTTTCATTCACCCTAGTACGTTACCATGAGGAGCGCCAACACGGTTCGCTAAGAAAAAGGATGAAACCTTGCGTCTCTGTATCGACTACCGTCTGCTGAACAAGGTAACAATTAAGAATCGATACCCCCTACCTCGTATCGATGATCTCTTCAACCAGTTGCGAGGATTAGCTTGTTTCTCAAAGATCGACCTTCGCTCCGGATACCATCAGCTTCGAGTCAAGGAGGAGGATATACCAAAGACAGCCTTCAGAACCCGATACAGACATTATGAATTTGTAGTCATGCCCTTTGGCTTAACCAATGCCCCAGGAGTTTTCATGAGTTTAATGAATAAACTCTTTCAGCCCTACCTCGACCAGTTTATAGTAGTCTTCATAGACGACATCCTTGTATACTCCCGATCTGAAGAAGAGTATGAATAGCATCTGAGAATTGTCTTGCAGAAGTTAAGAGAGTCACAACTCTTTGCTAAGGCAAGCAAGTGTGAGTTCTGGTTGCATGAAGTGAAATTTCTAGAACACGTAGTGTCTAAGGAAGGAATAGCTGTGGGCCCAACCAAAGTAGAAGTTGTTATGGAGTGGAAGCCACATCAGAATGTTTTCAAAGTTCGTAGTTTCCTTGAACTAGCAGGATATTACCATAAATTCATCTAGGATTTCTCAAAGTTAGCACACCCATTGACCAGATTAACGCAGAAAGGGTGAAATTTGAGTGGAATGATAAGTGTGAGGCAGCATTTCAAGAGCTCCAGAAAAGGTTGACCAGTGCCCCAATCCTAATTATACCCAAACGAGAGGTTAGGTATACGGTGTATTGCGATGCATCGAATGATGGTCTAAGATGTGTACTAATGCAGAATGGAAAGGTGGTAGCTTACGGATCAAGACAATTGAAACCACATGAGTAGAATTACCATACCCACGACCTAGAACTTGCAGCAGTGGTGTTCACACTAAAGTTATGGAGACATTACCTCTATGGAGAACGATTTGAGCTTTTTACCGATCACAAAAGTCTGAAATACCTGTTCACTAAAAGGGATCTTAATATGAGGCAGTGTCGCTGAATAGAATATTTAGAGGATTACCAGTTTACATTAACCTATCACCCAAGCAAGGCTAACGTGGTAGCCGACGCCCTTAGCAGGAAAACGAGGAGCACAATGGCTAGTATGGCCTCAAGGGAATAGAAAATGATGGGAACGGTCAACGAATTTCGATTTCAACCAATAGAGTTAGAGGAGGGAAGTTGTTTTTGTTTAACGGTGGCGACAACAAATCTTCGTCAACGAGTCATGGAAGCCCAAAAGTACGATCAGGAATCTGAATTTATCCGAAGGCATCTGATTGTGGAAGAATCAAAACCTGGATGGGTAGTCAACAAGCATGGACAGTTGACCTACCAAGGAAGACTTTTCGTACCTAATGTTGAGAATCTGAGAAGAGATATCCTAAGGGAGCATCACCAGTCACTTTTTGCTGTCCACCCCGGAGAGACAAAGATGTATCATGATTTGAAGAGGCAGTATTGGTGGAATGGCATGAAGAAAGATGTAGAAAGTTTTGTGGTCAAATGCCTTACCTGCCAACAAGTTAAGGCCGAGCACCAAAAACAAAGAGGAACTCTCCAACCCCTAGAGATACCTGTCAACATGTTAAGGCCGAGCACCAAAAACAAGGACGAACTCTCCAACCCCTAGAGATACCTCAGTGGAAGTGGAAAGACGTTACCATGGATTTTGTCTCTGGGTTACTAAGATCGCCAGCAGAACATGACTCCATCTGGGTAATCGTAGATCGCCTCACCAAATCAGCACACTTCCTACTAGTTCGAACTTCTGAGAAATTGGAAACCCTAAGTCAAAAATATATTCGAGAAATCGTACGTCTTCATGGAATTTCGTTGTCCATCATATCAGATCGAGATCCACGTTTTACCTCACGATTCTAGCAGAGTTTGCAAACCGCCCTAGGAACGGAGCTTTGCTTCAGCACAGCCTTTCACTCGCAGACTGATAGGCAATCTGAACGTACAATTCAGACATGCTTCGAGCCTGAGTCATGGACTTTAAGGGACACTGGGAGAAACACTTACCATTGGTCGAGTTTTCTTACAACAACAGCTATCAATCCAGCGTTGGCATGCCACCATATGAAGCCCTCTACGGAAGACCATGCCGTTCGCCATTTTATTGGATTGAAGCAGGAGAAAACTCACTTCTTGGACCAGACTTAGTGCAGGAGACCACCGACAAAATTCGACTCATTCAACAACGAATAACCACTGCACAGAGCCGACAAAAGAGCTATGCAGATCAACGACGAAGGCTGCTCCGATTTGAAGTAGGAGATCATGTATTTCTAAAGATTCAACTACGAAGAGGGGTGATATGCTTCGGCCAAAAGGAAAAGCTAACTCCAAGATATATTTGACCGTTCGAGATTCTAGATAAGGTTGGGAAAGTGGCATATCGTCTGGCTTTACCGCCTCAACTCGCCAACGTTCATAACATATTTCATGTACCGATGCTAAGGAAGTACGAACCTGGCCCTACCCACATTCTGGATTGGAAGGACCCACATTCTGGATTGGAAGGAACTACATGTTGATGAGGATATCACGTTTGAAGAGCAACCAGTAAGGATTATCGATCAACGAGACAAGATTCTTCGATTCTTTGGAAGCACAACGGGATTGAAGAATCCACATGGGAGTGGGAGAAAGCTATGAGGACAAGTCATCCCAAATTGTTCGCAGATTAAGGTATAATATGAAATTTCGAGGACAAAATTTCTTTTAGGAGGGTAGATTGTAACAACCCAGCTCAAACCATAGTATTAGCAACGGATAGATAATGAGAACCTAGGACGCTACATGAACAAGGAACAAACCCTAATTAGCCCAAAAACTTTAATTTGATCCGAAAACCCTAAAAGAGACCAAATACTTAGAGGAAATGCTCTAGTACTTAGAAAAGTCTCGGAATAGGTTAAATCAATTAAATAACATAAAATATTAAATTAAAAATCAAAAATTTTCATAACTAAGGTAAAATGTACATTTTGCCCCTAATACAGCAAAAAGTCTTAAAATTTTAAATTTTCAAAATTTGACACAGAGACACCTAAAGTTAGATATTTATACACAATTAATTAATAAAATATAAAATAACAATAAAAATGAACAAAATGCCCTTGCATGGCCGGCCACCTAGGTATATGTGCCCCAAAAAGTCACTTTTTACCTTTTTAAGCTTAAAAATGAAAAAAATATGTATAAGTTAAGCATTATTATGATTCAACACTTTTTATGCAAGTAATATAATAATAATATAATAATATAGCTCAACAAAAGTAAATAAATAATTATTTAAAATTTCTACTCAATAAATAAGTCAAAAAGTCAATTCTAGTTAAATTAAGTTAATTTAGCTTAAAAATCTACACTTATTTAATTAATTGCTATCAAAATTATGATAAATTATGAAAATACTAAATTAATTATAAATACATTAATATAATAGATTTTAGTAGGTTTAGGAATATAAAATTAATATTTTATATATTTATATTCACAAAAATGTACCAAAATACAATTTAAACCCTAAAATAATGCAAAAAATGACTTTTAAGTTTCCCCAAACAGCCCAGTCGAATCCCACCTGCAAAAGACTGATATATATCTCTCTCAACCCACTCCTACCTCCCATGCAACCAATGATAATTTAAAAAATTCAAAACTTCACTTACACAATAATTATCCCTCCACTTAAATTTTTCTATAAAAACAAGGCCTAAACCCCTCCATTCTCCTTCATATGGTTCGGCTGAGAAGTGAGAGAGAGAGACTCCAAAAATTCCAAAAATTTTAAGTGTTCTAAGAGAGAAGAAAGAGAGGAGAAGAAAGAATGAAGGAAGAGAAATGAAAAAATGCTCAAAGAATGTGCTATAAAGCTAAAGTCTATATCTCATTTACACATTTGACCTTCAAATAAGGTAAGCAACTCCCTTAAATGTTCTGATATTCTCCCCCAAGATACCCCTCAATCCATCTCTATAACAAACCCTAACAAAATAAAACAAAGAATGAGTCAACAAGGCGTCGTATGAGTGATTTAGTGACTGTTTATATATTAATAAGCTTTGTATGTATTTGCATGCGTGTATCTTTGAGTTTTATGGCCTAAACATGTTCTGAACTTTTAGTTTATGTGAGGTTACAACATGCATGCAAAGAAGACATGTCAAAAATGTACATAACATAAGCTAAGCAAGCAAAACCCAAAGTAGCCTGATTTTATGGACTTACTCACTTTTTGCCACCGACTTTGAAACACCATAACTAAATGTAGAAAAATGGTCTTAAAGTGACTTTTGTGTCCAGATCTAGATTTATGAGTTGTCTTTCATACAAAATTAGTTTGAAGTAATTTCATAGTATAGAACTCCAGATATTTTATTTTTACCAAACAGTGTCAAATCTTGACCACTCTGAGTTGTAAACTTAAAAATCTTAAGTTAAAATGAGAACCGAGCTTAAGTCAAAACATAAAATTTGTAGATGACACATTTAGCTTTCTGTCCACCAAAAATGAGCAAACAATATGAAGTCTTGATAGGTCAAAAGCCTTCCCAAAGTCACTATTAAGATTTAGTGACTGACAGACCTCTCTGTCACACCTTTTAGTGAGAATTAAAACTTAATTGTTTTGAATCCAAATCCAAAAGTGGTAAACATGAACTTTGTAGCTAACATATTAAACTAATTACTGAGAAAGAATCAGTCCAAAATACACTCGAATGATACCCCAAAGGTTTTGAGCATTCTCTGTCAAAAACACACTCCGCAAACCCTTTTTAGGCTGACTGAACCTTTTTTATAAATTGACCAAATTCTCAAACATTCTTCACAAAACTTGTCCTAAATCAAAACATGAAACTTGTAGGGGACACCTTAAACTAAAATCCCACAAAAAATCAGAGCAATAACTCTTGAATTGATGCCCCAAAACAGTGGCCAACAAAAGCTTAATTCATATGCATTTCTCTGTAAATTGCTGAACCGTTTTTACTTAAACAAAATAAATGACCCCCGTGCCTTAAGATCTAGTATTAGTGATAAACATGAAAATTGTATAAAATATTTTTATCTAATTGGTGTTAAAATCTCAAAAATTAAATCAATGGCTAAGTACTTCGAAATACTGTCGCAACTTTAAAACTGGTAATTAAACTTATACCTAAAATTGGCTAAGTGTTTGAATGGTGTGTTATTTATGAGACTTGAGTGTGTGAGCCTTATATAAATTTTAAAAGTAATTAGAGTATGAAAATAATTCTTTTGATGAGATGAACTCATACCAATAGTTTGAGTCCATGTTGCTTAAATTATGGTTATGCATCACATGTTTGCACTTAATACTTTAACAAGTTGTACTATGTGTCATGTCATGTTTATACACCATGCAATGATTAGTTGTACACAAGAGGCATATTTCACATTGATGGGCATTCTTACATTGCATCTTGGGTTATCAAAATCCTTTGTACCTTTTAAATTGGGTTGGGAATCATTGTTCAGTGGTTGTGGGTCTAGGGTGTCCTTAGTTGCCATGTTTGGAAATGAAATTAGAGGTTTTTATTATAAAAAGGGAGAATTAGGCACCATAAGTTCGTCACTAGCTTTATTTAGACTTTAGGTTGACACCTAATAAGTATCCTTGTTCTTAAGGTGGGACTGGTCGACCTGGAATAAGGATGGGTAAAATTGGATAAAGGTCGGTCCCCACACCGTTGCTATTGAGTAAAACAGCTGTGGCATAAAGCTCGACAATGAAAATTTACTATTCGCAACGAGGCGAGGATAGGTTCGATGATCAAGAGCCATCAAGTCTACTTTGTAATTCCCGACGTGGAATTCATAATACTGTTCTAGAAGTACCCTGAGTTGAACATCTGCATTGCAATTCATTTGCATCACATACTTATTCTTTTGTCCTTATATATGTTCATCCTGTTGAAAATGATAAATAGCCTGTAACTTCGCATTGGGTGTTATATGATATGTATTGTGGAATATCTTGTGGCGAGTTTTTTAGACGGTTTAGGAAATTTGCTTCTAGGCTCCGGCTCATGGTATTTATGCCACAAAGTGACGAAGAAGGACCCTTTGAGGAAGGCGGGTTCATTGAAGGGGAAGAAATTGCGGAAGAGAGAGAGTGCAGGAGCAGGTCGACCCCAACGACACAGTTTGAAGACGTAGGACGTCACTTTTTTATCTTTTTGTTTAGTTTTCCACGAATATAATATAACTTTTGTTAAACTTTCTGGATGACTGTACTTATTAAGTATTTTGAACTATCTCTAAACTGTTAATGATGTAGAACTATCTTATGTATCTATGAATGATCTGCTAGAATATGTCCCTTATTTATAGTTACATATATCCCGACATGCTCGGGAAACGGTGTGTCACAGTCCAAATCCCTTGAATAGCTACATTCCCCTTATTTCGCTTTTCAAGTTTGTCCTAGCATTGTAGAGACTGGGCTAGATAATAGGCTGACCAAATCGAGAATTTCCCATTTTTGGCGTAATACCATACTTTGCGATCACCATCTCATGTGATACTAATAGAGATGCTGCATTTTCCTTAGAACATATTATTTTGTATCCACTGTATGTTCCATCCTATTGGATTATTTTCTATGAGTTTAGCCACTATGTTTAAAGAGGTTTGTGTCGGAAGAGCTATGTGAACTCGAAATGTTACAAGTCTCAGAAGCCATTGGATCGGTTCAAATTCTGGCTTTGTCTCCACTATGAATCTGCCACCTCCAACCTTTAGCCAAGATTTTTCGACTGGCCAAGATGTTTTTCTAAGCCCAAGATGCCTTACTATTATCAGGTGCCACCCAAAAGGAGGTATGAGGGAAGTAATACCCTTTGAAGACTTTTTGAAATAAGGATGATTATCTTTGTAAAAGCCGCCATCCTTGTTTAGCCAACAGGACCATGTTGAATGCATCCAAATCTCGAAAACCATGTCCACCCTTCCTTTTCTAGTCGCTCAATTTACTCCAGCTAAACCAGTGAATCTTCCTTTCACTGTCTTTACTACCACTAGAAATTAGTAATGGTTGAGTTGATCTGTTTTCATAAGGTGGCTGTAGCTTAAAGCATGACATAGCAAAATCTGGCATTGCAAGCAGCACCGACTTTAGTAGTACTTCATGGCCAACTAGGCTTAGAAATTTCTCTTTTCATCTTGAGACTTTAGCCATCACTCTCTCCTTTATATAATGGAAGACTTCTCCTTTTGGCCGCCTAATTATAGAGTTAGCCTAAGGTATCTTCCCCCACCTGCTAAATGTTCTATGCCAAGATGTTGTTTGATACGCCCTTTATGATCTTCTAAATTATTGGGACTAAAGAAAACTGAGAATTTGTCTTTGTTGATCATTTGACCTAATGGCCCCTAATATGTTTGGAGTGCTTCTCTAATGGCAAAGCCATCTGCTTTCGAGGCCCTGCTAAAGATAATAGAGTCATCTACAATAAAAAGATGGGAGATGGTTGGGCACCATCTTCCTACCTTTATACCTTTCAAGTAGGCCCTTCTTTCAACCTCTATGCTTAACTTTTTTGTTGTAGGTTTTTTAGCTTTTTAGCTATTTTATAAAAAAGTGGATGTAAAAAAATGTAAAAAAAAAATCAATTCAATACAGTGAGAGACCAAATAAGTGAGTTTTTTAAAAAATTTAAATAAAAAAATTCAAAAAAATAAAAAGCCAAACAGAGGCTTAGTAAATTGGATGAGAAATTGATGCGAAGAAGCCCATCTGAACAATTTCATAGAATTAATTGCTGGGTTCACTTGGACCGGATGAAACCGCCCAATTTGGCAGTCCTTGATTAGCCAATATAGCTATTAGAAAACGGTTGAAATATCACGCTTTAAAAATATGATTATAAGGTTATATTCACACTTTTTTAAGCTTAGTATATATCAATGTGTTCTAAAATCTTGATTTTTCATCACACTTTTTGCAAGTGATTAAAAATATAAAAAAACGAAATTAAAAATAGAATTAGTGTGATTGTTAAAACTTTAACATCTCATTTTTTACATTATCGATCATACTTTATGTGCGTGATAAAAACTGAAAACGTGTTATTAAAAATAAACATAAGCGTAATTAAAAATAACGAAAAACGTGATTAAAAATAAAATTTGTGATTGTTAAGACTTTAATATCTTAGTATTTGCATTATAAACCACACTTTTTACGCGTGTTAAAATCTAAAAAGTATTATTAAAATAATAAAACGTAATTTTATTTAATTAACAATCACGCGTAAAAAACGTGATCAATGATCTTATAACTATTGTGGATTAAAATTGTGATCTATCACAACGCCCCAACTAACATACCAGATGCATTCGCGCACGTGCCAACTACGTTATGCGCGCCTAAATGCCTACGCACCAGCACGCACATTATGTTATTTTAAGTTTTTTTCACCTATAATAACCTTGGTAACTAATGTAGTTCCTAATTCACCAATTATAGCTTCAAAATCAAAGTTTCTACATATATAGTTTTATCGTATTCACAAAGTGTAAGCGCAAAACATAAAAATCGACTATAAAATAGTGTTTCGAACATAATGAATTCTAAATTGCAAACACAATACAGCAAAACAAATTACCATGACTGTAATAAAAAAATTCATTAAATTTAAAATCAAGTATAATCATATGACGATCAATAATCTTTTTAAAATTATACCAAATTAAAAAAAAGGCCTAATAATTTGAAATTTGTCACAATACAAACTGGGATAATTCTTGCGAAAGAAGAAGCAGCAATTTCAATAAATCCATCACTTGAATCAGTATTCAGAAGAACTATATTAACCACATTCTGGAACCAACACGCCAGTTGGTTTGTGTTATACCGTACCAAAAATAATTATTTAAAACCTTATTTTAACTACTAACTCATAGGATAGTGGCTAACGTCAAAATATCGTCTACAATAATTTAAATGCGATTATGATTTATATATAAATATTTTATTAATAATTTTCTTTAAGAAAAAAGTGTTTGATTTGAGTTATGATTCTAATTAAATTAGAAAACTAAGAAATCAAAGTTTTAAAATTCGAGATGAAAAGAGATTCTTAAAGATTTAGAATCCTCCATAGCCAGTAATTCTTAATTTAATTCAAACTCTAGTTTATCTTTATTCGATTCCACCCAATCATATCGCGACTACAAAATTGATAAAGATTATTAAGAAGATAAGCTTAAATCCAAACCTGGCATACCCTATCTAAACTTTTGGCATGAATCGTCCAGAGTAAGACCCATCCTAACAAAGTATAGAGTATCTCACGTTTAGATATCGAAGTACAAATACAACAGTTGTATAATCTCGTTTTCACAATTACAAAAAATAAAAACGAAATTAGATAATCAAATTAAACGCTCATTGATCAAAACGTTAACGTCTCAAACCATACAACGAATTGAATATAAAATAAAGAATAAACAAACGAGTTTAAACTACTACTAAAAATACCGAACAATGGATTCATCATCTCTTAAGAACAGAAAAAACTTAACCGCTCATGTTGTGACTAGAAAACATGAAAAGTTGATGAAGAATAAAGTCTCAAGTCTCCGTCTTTAACTTCTTGACACGTTCTGAGCTTTCCAGATTGACCTCTTAGCTTCCCTCAATCCTTTGTCTTCTAAGCTTTCCACCACAGTTTCAATCTTCAAGTGCAACTCTTCGTGCGCGCACCGTCCGAACGCTAGATGTTCCGTCCAGACGCTTTTATGCTTTGTCCAAACGCTAGACTTTTCCGTTCAGACGGACTTCTTTCTGTCAATATTTTGTCCGGGCGTTCATTGGGACATAATCATCACATAAACGTTTTCGTCTTGACGCTGTCCGGACGCAATTCTTACTGGACTAATTTCTCCTGAACACTAGATTCGTCCATCCAAGCGCAACTTTCGTGAAAATTTTCATTTTGTCCATCTTCTCCATTTTATCCCGTTTTACACTGTTTTCTCCTCTAAGTCACTTCCGATGATACTGATGACAAAAACACTACAAAATAATTTATTAAATATATTTTCGAGACTTAACATAGTGTATTTTGCATAATAATATTAGCACTTTCACGTATCGATAACATCCATCAACTTACACTTTGTTAGTACTCGAGCAAAGTAAAGAAAAATTTATCCCATTACCCCACATGCAATATTTTAGTTTTTGAGAAGATTAAAGTAAAAACTGTAAAAATACTACCCCGATATTGAATTCATACATTATTTTGACCAACTGCTATTTTCACAAAATATTCATCACAAGAATTGAATTTGATGTGTATGTGTTGACTTGACCATTTAGATTAGTCCTATGCCTCAGAATATCAAAAATACAAATTTCTATCAAAAATTATGCCTCGACTTCAATCTTTACTAGATATTCACTCATAATAAAACACTCAAAAACTTGATTATACGTGTGCTCATGTAATATGTGGGATAGAAAATATATATGCAATTCAATTGATTGTGTCAACATACTTTAAGACTCTAAAATAAGAAAGAATGCAAGAACGACACATAATCTTGCGATTGGAAAGCCAATTATTGAGAAAACATTTATGCAAGTTTTATTTGTCCTAATAATTTCTATACATCAGATCATTTCTTACCTAGGATTAAATAGGTCTTTATTTTTTGTTATAATTTTAGATAAGAATAAAATGTATCTGAGCTAGGTAAAATTCACAATGTCTGAAACAAGTCATTATATTGGCATTACTTACCTCCCATAATCTTTTCTGCTTGTCACACTCATCTTTTCCAAAAGTTCGATTTGTTTTTTTTTTTTTTTGAACACTCAATTGTTTTGTTGGAGATTTTTCAATTCTATTGTGTTTTGTACCATCTTTATTTTGCATTGACTATTTATTACCAGTTTCAGTTTACAAAACATTTTAGGTATCCAAGAAAAACAAGAAAAAGGCTTAAATAACCGGGCTTCAAAAAGAGGGACTAGGGTTAATTAGACTTCAAAAATGCGAACAAGCTCAAAAATAAAAGCAGGGCCTAAGTTCCTTTCCCAAGTTTAACATAACCTTTTTGCACAGTCCTTATTTTAAAAAATTTTAAATTCAACCCACATAATAAATTCTTAATTTTTGGCCAAAAGAATGAAATACGAAAACATACAACGACAATTGCATGCTGAATAATTATAATATGAGTAACTGCAGCAATAATCTCTCAAAAAGGATCACATGTTCAAAGACTCACTAGAATAAATCTCCACCCTTATTGTTTTCAAGTCATTCTTATTAGAGATATTCATTAGTATAAAAAAATCAATTTCAACAGTCAAATGTGCAGTGCTAGATTGTGCTAAGAAAACAATACAATAATTTATTTCGTACAAAAACAGTCGAAGGCCAAGAATATGCATTCCTTTTTATCCAGGGAATTAAATTCACAATTTCAAACTTTAAACTTCTCAAAAAAAAAAATTTCACAGAGTTCACAGTTTGGCAATGAACACAATAACACCCTCCAACTTGCATATTGCATTATCTGCAGTGCGAACACAATAAAACAAGAGGAAAAGAAAAATTACCACAGAATAAAGGAATATCTAAATATAACACCTATGAATAAAAACTAGAACAATCACAAAGCAGGAAGTAAAGCAGATAAAGACAGGTAAAAATAACAAAAACTGCATATATTTATTAATTGCTAACTGTGATTATTACATAGACAAAAGAAAAAGAAAATACAAGAACAACAAACGAAAAATGCCATAAGGGCCTACTAACTGTGGGACTAATGTAGGTAATCGAGAGAAAAATCTAAAGTTTGAAAAGAAAAAGAGAAAAAGAAAAGAAAGAAAACAAAAAAAAAGCATCAAAAGGGAGGGGGAGAGGAAGAGGTGATCTAAGCGGAGGAGCCAGGTTGAAATGGCAGAGCAACGCAAGAAGTTGCTCCTCGATCCGGGCTAGACTGGCTGTAAATATGGCCTGCCACGAGGCCTAGCCCGCCTCAAGCGTTGCCTGCCCGTCCTCCAACCGATCTAACTAGTCGTTCAAGGCCTTATAGGCGGCCTTAGTTAAGGACCAGGTAGAGGAGGAAGGCAATGAGGAGGAGGACGCAGGCGTTCAGCCGGAGTGGCTGCCTGACTCTTAGGACGTTGGATGTTTGGGGTTAGCACGCCTACTCAAAGCGAGGTGGCTCAAATGCCACGTTGCCTGAGTGTAGACGTTCGCCGTCGAGATGGAACGTTCAAATGTGGATAGAAGGAAGGGATTAGGGGTAGAGGCGATGGCGGCTAGGATAAGGGGAACGATAAGGTTGGAGTAGGGGAGAGGGCAGTTGGTGCAGGGGGTGGTGATGAACTTTAGCATCTCAGCTAACATGAAGCGTGGGATGGAGACTGAAGCGTTGGTGTGGAGGTCATAGAGGTTTTGGAGGAAAGCATGGCGGCGCTCGTCTTTGTGGTCCATGGGGAATACATTTTTCCGCAGAACATTATCAACAAACCACAGAGGTTTGGTGACATCGCTATAGCGGGCAAAGGTGGCCCCAAGGGTGGCGCGGCCCTTGGAGATGGCGAAGGCCATATCGGTGTGGCTGACGGAATTAGGGATAGTGGGGAGGATGTCCTGGCCCTCGTCGTCCTTGGTGCGGAAGATGCCGAGAGCGATGGCGATGCGGTGGGTGGTAAAGGAGAAGGCGACGCCATCGACGGTGGTGTAGAAGTAGGCAAGGAGGCGGTCGCAGCCGTCGTTGCCTATCCGCTAGAGGTTCTGGTAGAAGAGTTGAACAAGGCGGAAGTAGGGCGGTGGAAAGAGGCCACAAATGCCGATGATGCGGTGGGACTTCATCAGACGTATACCTTAGGAGGCATAGTTGTCAGGCCACAGGAATTCGCCGTCACCAACTAGGAAGGTGGGGTGAAGATGTGAAGCTCTCAGCCTGCCCATTGGGTGGCTGGTGCTTCGGAGGAGGCATAGTCGGAGCCTCGGCCCCTTTTGACTGGGAGACGAGATGAAAAAGCCATGGGCTGAGAGTTGAAGGAGATGGGGAGTCAGAGAGAAAAGAGAGAACAGGTGTGAGGATTTGCGATGGAGAGAAAAAAAGAAAAGCCATAAATTTATAGAATTCGACGGGTTTTGTCCGAACGAACGAGGCGCGTCCGAACGGTGTGCGTGGCGTCCGAACGAACTGAGGCCAAAAGATTTGCCGTCCGGAGACCGAACAGAATTTAAATCGGTGGGATAAGGGAAGAGTTGCGAGGCAAAAGGCGTTAATGGCATGTGCTAAAAACGTCACCTCGATTTGATTTCGTCTGGTTAAAATAAAAGCGTCCAGACGGACGTTGACTGATCAGTGCCACATGTTAGCCAAGGGTTCGAAAGGACATGGCCATTGGTGTTTTGTCTAATCCCAAGTACGTCCATCCAGACGGAGGAACAGAGCAATTAATGTCTGAGGAGCTGAGGCGTCACGCATGTCAAGAAGGGACAGATCCCATTTTGTCCAGATGAAATGGGACCGTCCAAATGAAAACGTTTTTTTTTTATATCTTCTTCTCCTATTACTAAGAAATTATGAGTTCCCTCCCAGTAGGACTAAGTTTAATGTCTTCAGCCAGATGAGGTGCTCGATCAATGAGTTAAGGGATCAACGAGGTCGGTGGACTCGCTAGCAAGGTCGATAGAGATACCTTCTATGTACGGTTTCAACTACTGGTCATTAACTAGGAGATGTTTACCCGAGCAAGAATTGAGAAGCTGGCAGGCTCCGTGAGAGTAGACATGTGTCACCACAAATGGGTCTTCCCATCTAGATTAGAGTTTGCCCGAAAAAAGCTGTAACTTGGAATTAAACAACCACACCTTTTGATTTGGCTCAAACAACTTGCGATGAATATGTTTGTCGTGAAAAGCTTTCGTTCGAACTTTGTAAGCGCGGGAGTTCTCGTAAGCTTTGTTACGAATTTCTTCGAGCTCGTTTAGTTGAAGTTTTCTATGGGTACCAACATCATTCATATCGAAGTTATAAACTTCGATGGTCCATTATGCCTGGTGCTCTAACTTTATCAGAAGATGACACGCTTTCTCAAAAACGAGACGATATGAAAACATGCCTATGGGAGTCTTGAAGGCGACGCGAAAGGCCCAAAGGGCATTGTCCAACCTCTCGGACCAATCTTTCCTATCAGGGTGAACGATCTTAGTTAGAATGTTTTTGACTTCCCTATTGGATACCTCAACCTGACCACTAGTCTGTGGATGATAAGAAGTGGCAACCTTATAAGTGATGGAATAGCGGCGGAGCAGGGCTAAGAAGTGTTTATTTAGGAAGTGTGTGCCCCCGTCACTGATAATAGCTCGTGAAAAACCAAATCGATTGAATACATTGGATTAAAGAAACTTGGCCACCACCTTGTGGTCATTCGATTTGGTTGCTACAGTTTTGACCCATTTAGACACATAATTCACCGCTACTAAGATGTACCCGTAGCCATGTGATGGTGGAAAGGTTCCCATAAAGTCGATGCCTTAAACGTTGAAGAGTTCGACAACAAGAATAGGGTTAAGGGGCATTATGTCTCGAGAGGAGATTGTGCCAATTTGCTGGCAGCGAAGGCAGGCTCAACAAAAGTTGTGAGCATCTTTAAACAGAGTGGGCCAAAAGAAACCGAGCTAGAGGACTTTTACTGCTGTCTTCTTGCCACTGAAATGTCCTCCACATGAAAGAGAGTGACAAAAGGTCAGAATGCTAGCTACCTCAGATTTGGGGACGCATCTACAAATTACCTGGTCTGAGCAGTATTTAAAGAGTTCTGAGTCTTCCCAAAAATAGTATTTAACTTATGAGAAAAATCGGTCCTTATTGACAGTGAACCAATGAGAGGGGATGTGTCCGACTGCCAAATAATTGACAATGTCGGCGTACCATGGGAGATGGGTGCCCGTGAGTGCAAAAGAGTTGCTCATCCAGAAACGAGTCTTGTAAAAGAGTGAAGTCACTAGATGGGGCAACTATAAGGCGAGCGAGGTGGTCAACTACGGAATTTTCAATTCCCTTTTTATCTCGAATCTCTAGATCGAATTCTTGTAAGAGAAGAATCCATCGGATGAATCGGGCTTAGTGTCATTTTTTAATAGCAGGTGCCGAAGGGCAGCGTGATCAGTGTAGATTATGACTTTCGAGCCTGAGGGGTATGACATAAACTTGTCAAGCTCGAAAACTGTGGCTAGTAATTCCTTTTCGGTAGTGGTACAATTTACTTGTGCATCAGTGAGGGTTTTACTGGCATAGTAGATGACATGAGGGAGACGATTGACACGTTGACCTAAGACAGCTCGTACGGCATAATCTGAAGCATCACACATGATCTCGAAAGATAGAGATCAAAAGATAGTGATCAATCGGGTGACTGCATAATGGGTGCAATGGATAAGGAGTCTCAGAGCTGCTCAAAAGCTCGAAGGCAGGACTCGTCAAAGATGAAACATGCATCTTCCGTGAGAAGATCACATAGTGGTTTGGAGATCTTAAAGAAGTCCTTTATGAATCTACGATAGAAGCCTGCATGCCTTAAGAAAAAACAGACCTGCCAAATAGATGTAGGGGAGGAAGTTTTAAAATGAGGTCAACTTTAGCCTTGTCAACTTCAATCCCCATTTTGGACACTATATTCCCCAAAACAATACCATGTTCAACTATAAAATGACTCTTTTCCCAACTAAGCACAAAATTTGTCTCCATACATTGTTTGAGTACCTTCGTCAGATTTTGGAGACAATCATCAAATGAGGTCCCAAACACGGAGAAGTCATCCATGAAGACTTGTAGGAATTTCTCGACCTCATCAGAAAAGATGGCTATCATATACCGTTGAAAATTTGTGGGTGCATTACATAATCCAAAAGGCATACGCCGGTGGGCGAAGGTTCCAAATGGACAGGTGAATGTGGTCTTCTCTTGGCCCTCGGGATAAACGGGCATCTGGTTATACCCGAAGTAACCATCTAGGAAGCAGAAATAACTTTGACCTACTAGACGCTCTAAGATATGATTAATGAAGGGCAGTGGGAAGTGGTATTTCTTAGTGACAGCATTCAACTTACGATAGTTAATACACATTCGCCAACCAGTCGTGGTACGAGTGGGTATCAACTCTCCCTTGTCATTTTGTACAACGGTGAGTCCAAATTTCTTAGGAACAACTTGCGTTGGGCTCACCCACTTATTGTCAGAGATGGAGTAAATGATACCCGCATCGAGCAATTTCACGACCTCTTTTAATACAACCTCTTTCATGTTTGGGTTGAGTCTCCGCTATATTTCTCAGAATAATTTTGCATCATCTTTGTAATGGATGCGATGCATGTAGATAGAAGGGTCAATCCCTTTCAAGCTGGTGACTGACCACTCTATGGCTCCTTTACGATTTTTCAGAACCTCAACAAGTTGAGACTCCTAGTTGGAAGTCAAATCATAGGCAATAATGGCAGGTAAGGTGCTATTGGGCCCTATAAATACGTACTTAAGTAAAGCCGGAAGTGGCTTTAGCTCAAGGTTTAGTGGTGAATCTAGAGAGGGCATAACAAGGATGGAGGATAGAGGTGGTAAGAGCTCAAATCGAGATATCCATAATGGAGTGTTAAGATAACTGGCGGACTTAAGAAGAGAAGTGACCTCACTCATGGATCGCTCGACCTCGAAGGTGTCGACTCCAAAGTGTGCTAAACACGTCTCTAAAGAGTCGTCACCGAATATAAAGGAAAGTGCGGATTTAATGGCCTCGTCAATTATGCCGACTGCAAAATAGTCGGAATACTATAGGGGTTGCTGAGAGGCATGGAAGATGTTTAAGCGCACTTTCATATTTTTGAATGAAACATCCATCACTCATGTGGGTCAATTTATACAAGCATTGGCTGTAGCCAAAAAGGGTCTGCCAAGGATGATGGGAGTCTGGTGCCTAAGCTAAAGGTCGGGCTCGGTATCGAGGACGATGAAGTAAATAGGAAATAGAAACTTGTCAACTTTGACAAGTACGTTCTCAATGACTCCACGAGGTACTTTAATAGACTGATCGACTAACTGAAGGGTGACTGGTATCGATTTGAGCTCTCCTAACCCAAACTACAAGAAATGGTAGAGTCCTCAGGTCTTTAAGTTTGGGGATGGTGTCGTGTCTTATGACAGCGCTAACTTGCTCGTTAGGGATGGCAATAGGGCGGGGTAGAGCGGCGCGGGGCAGGGAATTAGTTTTTCCATTCCTGTCCCCTATTTGATCGAGGCGGGAACGAAAAAAAATATCGAGAAAGTAGTAGGGAACGGGGCAGGAACAGGAATAATTCGGGTATAATTTTTTATGTTTAAAATAATAATATAAATAAAAGTTATAAATAATATAATAAATAAAAAATAATAGTTGATGAATTAATATAACTAAATATACAAAATATAAGAAATGAGAAAGAAAAATTAGAGATAAATATAATATTTTAATATTTTGAACTTATTATATTTATAAAATATATATTTTATACATATATTAATATTTAAAAAATATTTATTTTACGTAATCAGGGGCGGAGCGAAAAAAACGGGACGGGAAGTGCAAATACCGTTCCCACCCCGTTTGTTATCAGGGGCGAGAAAAATCTTACAAAGCGGGGCAGGAGCGGGGGCAGGGCGGGAGAAATTGCCATCCCTATTGCTCGGTGAGGACTTTCTTTGGAATGTTGGTTCTAGATTTACGCTTTTTGATGCAAAAATCTTTTAAAAATTTATCATAAGAAGGAACCTACTTTATGGCATCAAGGAGTGGGACATTAATCTTGACTTGCTTGAAGAAATCGAGCATATCTTCAAGTGCAGCTCCCCTTTTTTCGAAAGGTGGCAGCCTACTAAGGCGAGTAGGAAAAAGAGCACGAGGTTCGGATGGAGGCAGAACAGGAGCCATCAGTGGCTCGTGGGAAGCTGCAGAAGGAAACGAATGTGTGTCAGCTCGTGCTGATGGCGCAGGACATGAGAAAGACGGGTCGGTCTTGAAGCCATCAGACGGTTCCAGATCACTAGGGACTATGGGTGGTGCAGGTTTCTCAAGGCGAGTCTCAAACTCTTGCCCATTCCTCAAGATAATGACAACCTGAGCCTGCTCATGGAAGCCACTGGAAGAAGTTGGCTAACTCTACGGCAAACTCACCCTGAGAATTAGTTACTAATTAACTGGGGAGTTTGTCGTCCTCTCGTCGGCTCATAGCACCAGCTAGCTGGCCTACTAGTGTCTCGAGCTTTGCGATGGACTAAGAATGAGAGCTCAATAGTTGAGTTCTTGTATCAAGTTCTTACAAAGCTTTCAACACCTCGTCCTCAAACGCAGTGTTTCATGATGGCGGTGGAGGTGCAGTTTGATGGAGAAGACGTGCGGTTTGATGGATAGGAGGTGGATACGATGGCTGACTATATCCTGGAGGAAAGGCCGATCTTGGGGGTGGTGCCAGTATGTTCCCCTGATTGGGTTGTTGTCAAGAGAAGTTCGGGTGATTCCTCTAGCCCAAGTTATAGGTATTCGAAAAAGGATCGTTACCCGAACGGGAGAAACCCTGGGCTGCATTGACCTATTCTTGCACAAACTCAGGGTATTGCACAGCACATGAACAATCGGATACAAAGTGGGCCAAACTTGCGCACAATGCACATGGGCTTGAAAAGACAAGGGATGGAGCAGCAGGTGTTGCAGCTGAACCATTGGACAGAAGCTGACTCAAGGTTTGTGTTAGGGTGGCAACTAGATCGGGAGTCTGCGAAATCTCATATATGCCTCGGGATTTTGAGGTGGAAGAGACTATAGACCGATCGGTGCGAGAAGCGAAGCCTTGGTGTTGAGAGTTTTTGCTCAAGCTTTCAAAAAGCCTCTAGGCCTCATTCTCATTTTTCAACATGAAAGTTCCACCACAAAAAGCGTCAACAAACTGACGATGTTGAGGTGTCAACCCATTATAGAAACACTAAACTAGTTGTCATTTGGGCACCTAATGATGAGGACCGGCTCTAATAAAATCCTTAAAGCGTTCTCAAGTCTCGTAGAAGGTTTCACCGTCGAGTTGAGTGAAACTCGTGATAGCACGTTTAATTTGGTTGGTATTGCCTATAGGAAAATATTTTTTTAGGAATTCCTGTTGCAGTTTAACCCAAGTGGTGATCGTGTTCGAATCTAAAAAGTTAAGCTAGTGTTTGGCTTTATCTTTAAGGGAGAACGGGAACAGTTTCATTTTAAGGGCCTCGTTAAAGAAATTACTGATTTTGACTGTTTAACAAACTTCTAGAAATTCATCTATGTGTTTGTACAGGTCCTCATTACTAAATCCATAGAAAGATGGGAGCATTTTAATTATGTTAAATTTTATTTCATAGTGCGTGACTCCTATCACATGGAGCTAGAGACAAGAACGCGGCACATACTCCAAATGAGTGAAGTACTCAATCATAGATTTGACTTGTGGGTCATCCTGATGTTGGTCAGCCATGGTAGTAGGTGCGATGTGTAACGTGAGTAAAGCTCGTTGGGCCGTCCAAAAAATGTGTTCAATTTAAGGGTCAAAGGGAGCTAAAACTAGATAGGTAGATCGAAGGCCGAGTATGCACAAAAGAAATACTGGGGATGAGCCACAAGCCTCCTAAATCTAGTTTTCTCTGATTGCAAACAAAGATAAATTAAAACTCACAATGCGTGAACAGAGATGATCCTTTTGCTTGTCTTTGCGCATATTTGTTCTAGACTCCTGTCGTCGTCAATTTTCGAAGAACCTAAAAAATGAAGGATTATAACTCCCTCCAGTATTATAAGAACTAGAAAATCAAAAATAAAAATATTTAATAAAAAAATTGTAGCAGTAATTAAATTCTCGGCAACGACCCCAAAAATTAGTTCGTGTCGTACTGTACCAAAAATAATTATTTAAAATCTTATTTTAACTACTAACTCGTAAGATAGTGGCTAACGTCTAGATATCGTCCACAGTAATTTAACTGCGATTATGATTTATTTATAAATATTTTATTAATGATTTTCTTTAAGAAAATAGTTTGATTTGAATTATAATTCTAATTAAATTAGAAAGCTAAAAATCAAAATTTTAGAATTCGAGAGGGAAAGAAATTCTTAAGGGTTTAGAATCCTCTCTAGCCAGTAACTTTTAGTTTCATTCAAACTCTATTTTATCCTTATTCAATTCAACCAAATTCTATCGCAACTACAAGACCGATAAAAATTATTAAGAAGATAAGCTTGAATCCAAACCTGACATACTCTATCTAAGCTTTTGGCACGAATCGTTCGGAGCACGACCCAGCCTAACAAAGTATAAAGTATCTCATATTTAGATATCGAAGCACAGATATAACAGTTGTATAATCTCGTTTTCACAATCACTAAAAATAAAAACGAAACTAGATAATCAAATTAAAAACTCATTGATCAAAAAGTCAGCGTCTCAAATCATACAACGAATTGAATCCAAAATAAAGAATAAATAAACGAGTTTAAACTACTCATAAAAATAACGAACTAGAGATTCATCATCCCTTAAGAACAAAAAAAACCTAATCGCTCATGTTGCGACTAGAAAGTTTGAAAAGTTGAAGAAAACAAAGCCTCGAGTCTCCGTTTTCAATTTTGACACGTTCCGAGTCTTCTAGATTAGCCTCCTAACTTCCCTCAATATTTTTTCTTCTAAAAAACAGAGATCCCTGGTTAATGAGCCCAAACCACCTATTTATAAGTAAGGTTTCTGTCACAATTCAGTCTCCAGGTGCAACTCTTCCTACGCGCACCGTCTGAACGTCAGATGTTTCGTCTAGACGCTTTTATGCTTTGTCCGAACACTAGACTCTTCTGTTTGAACGCACTTCTTTCTGTCAATATTTTGTCCGAATGTTCGTTAGGACATAATCATCACGGAAACTTTTTCGTCCGGATGCGATTCTTACTAGACCAATTTCGTCAGTGTTAGTGATATTATGAGATGTGTGTATATTATATATGTGCATAGGCACGTTAGCTATAAAGACTCATTAGGGTTTTGCTGTTTTTTTATAATTATTATATATAGTGAACCTCTCTAATTGAGAGGCTAAACTTTTCTGATAATAGATTATTCTCTTTTACATGGTATCAGAGCTAGGTTAAGAAAAACCCTTTGGAACAAAACCCTAACTTGTCTTTTTGTCGTTACGGCGTCGGCAAGGCCTGTTCTTGAGTTTTCAGTGATCGGCAAGCCCTATTCCTGAGCTTTCGGTGGTCGGCAAGGCTTGTGCTTGCAGTTCCAGCGTCGACAAGTCCCATTCTTGGGATTTTGGAGGTCGACGAACTCTCTGGTTTGATCGAAAGGGATTGACGGCAGCTAGGGTTTGTACCCAAGGGGTCGACGACACTTAGGGTTGGTTCTAAAAGGGTCGATGGCGCCTCTACTTCCTTCTAAAGGGGTCGACAACGCCTCTGGTCTGTTTCACAGGAGTCGACAACGCCTCTGGTTTCTTCTAAAGGGTTCGACGAGGGTCCAGTGAGGTCGGCAAGGGTTCGGCAAGGGTTTCGGTTGGCGTCGATAGAGAGATTATCAATTCTCCTGTTCGGCTACTGTTTGGTTATTGTACGGCTATTGTTTAGCGAGACTATCAATTTGTATTACTATTTACAAGATTACTGTTGCAACTCAAGAGGACTGTTCGGTTATTGTTTGGTTACTGTTCGGCTATTGTTTTGCCTGAGAGACTATCCATTTGTGTTACTGTTAACAAGATCACTGTTGCAACTCAAGAGGATTTATTTATTGATTTTTGTGACATATTGCAATGACTGAGGGAACCCTGTCCAGTGGATCCAGCCTCTCTAAAGGCTCACAGAACAGTGTTACAGAGATTATTTCTTCATCCTCACGACTTGTGGATGAAAAACTTGATGGTACTAAATTTCCAATGTGGAGAAAGACGGTCTTAATGACCCTTATGGACCAAGGAAAGGAGAGGCTCTTGAAGGATGACCCCCCAGATTCTAAGTCTACAGCTTTCGATGGCTGGTTACAGGAGGACGCAAGGATTTTCTCTCAACTCCTTAATTCCATGGATAAAAAAGTCAAAGTATTGGTAAGCAACGCCAATACTGTCAAGGAGTTATGAGACTCTCTGGATCTCTTATACTCCAATACCAATAACTTCTCTCACTTGTTTGATGTCTTGAAAGGGTTCTTCAAACTCAATCAACAGGGGCGATCTCTCAACGATTACTTTGCTGAATTTAAGACCCTCTATGATGAGTTTACCACTCTTATGTCCTTGACCACTGATGTAAGGAAAATGCAGGAGCAACGGGAGCAGCTTGGTGTTATCTGGTTTCTTACCGGCTTGGATCCTGAACTCTCATCCGCTCGCTCACAAATCCTTGCCAGTCCTGAGGTTCCTACAATCTCGGACGCGTTTCAACGAGTTTTACGGATTACTCGTGAGGACACCACTCGAGCTCCATTATCTGACCCATCTGATAAATCTGCTCCTGTGACTACTACTGGAGGTCGTGGGCGAGGGAGAGGCAGATGTGGTGGTCGTGGTTCTGGCCGTGATGGTGGCCGTGATACGAGAGTGTGTCACCACTGTGGAGCTACAGGTCATATTCAAAAGAACTACTGGAAGTTAAACGACCGACCACGATCTGGATCGTCTTATACTGCTAATACTACCACTAATTCGGTAACAATCCACCAACTAGAAAAGAAAGTTGTGGAGATGACGAATGAGGAATATGCATGCTTTACTCAGTTTCAGCTGACTGATTCACGACCACAGCCTACAGCCACTTTTGGTCAGATAGGTAACCCTACAGCATTCACTGCCACTTCTACTCCTATCTAGGTCATCGACTCTGGTGCATCCAACCACATGACTGGTACTGTAGGTATTTTATCTTATTATCAGCCCTTTGGTAACTCTACTTCAATCATTGTGGCTAATGGATCATCTGTTCTGATTAAAGGTCATGGTTCAATAAACCCTACACCTATGCTTCCTCTCACTTCTGTTATACACATCTCGAGTCCACCTTTCAATTTAATGTCTGTTAGCCAAATTACTAAGAATTTGCAATGCTCAGTCTCATTTTATCCTGATTATTATGTGTTTCAAGATCTTACGACCAGGAAGACTATTGGTAGGGGTCGCGTGGAAGGAGGAGTCTACATCTTGGATGAGGTTCCTGGCCTTGTAACTTACTCTAGTATATCTACGTCTTATTTTGATGTTCATTGTCGTCTTAGTCATCCCTCAGTGTCTAGTCTTAGAGTTTTGTATCCAAATTTGAAGTCCGTTTCCCTATTTAATTGTGAGTCGTGTCAGTTTGCAAAGCACCTGCGTGTGCCATATTACCCGAGAATCAATAAAAGAGCTAGTTCCCCTTTTGAGATTGTTCATTAAGATGTGTGGAGTCCTTGTCCTGTGATTCAACTTTGGGCTTTCGTTATTTTGTATCTTTTGTGGATAGTTATTCTAGAATTACCTTTTTATATTTCATGAAACACAAGTCTGAATTATGTTCCATCTTTACATCATTCTGTGCGGAAGTGATGACTCAATTTAATACTACCATTCGATGCCTACGCAGCGACAACGGTGGAGAGTACTTTTCCAATCAGTTGTCCACATATCTTACACAACACGGTATCATTCATCAGTCATCCTGCCCCGATACACCACAACAAAATGGTGTTGCAAAAAGGAAGAACCGTCACCTTCTCGAGGTGACTTGTGCCATTATGTTCCATATGCAGGTCCTGAAGCAATTCTGGAGTGAAGCTGTACTTACGGCCTATTACCTCATCAATCGGATGTCATCCACTGTTCTCCAAGGCCAGACCCCACACTCAGTCCTTTTTCCCAATCGGTCTCTTTTCCCTTCCACTTCGGGTCTTTGGTTGTGTCTGTTATGTTCGTGACACTTGACCCTCCATTTCCAAATTAGATGCTCGAGCTTTGAAGTGTCTCTTCCTTGGGTATTCCCGAACTCAAAAGGGATATCGGTGTTACTCTCCTGATCTTGGTCGGTTTGTGGTGTCATGTGACGTTACCTTTATCGAGTCACAACCTTACTATTCGCCTTCTGTCTAGTCTCATCCTACTCCATCCCCTATGGATGCTGATTTCTTACTATATCGTATTACTTCAGTGCAGACTCCAGTTCCCAGTGCAGAATCTCTACAAGATGGTGAGCCTGCTCCCGCAGCCTCTACCGAGTCAGTCATCCCGTCGTCAGATCCCAGTTCATCCTCACCTGAGACTGTAAATACTACTCCTATTGCTCATCGTAAGAGTTATCGCCAATATCGTGACAATCATCTTTATGTGCAATCCTATAAGGGACTTTCTACTTTTACTCAGTGCTTGATTTTCACCCTAGATTCTGTGTCTCTTCCAAGGACATTACAAGAGATTGTCACTGATTCTGGCTGGCGCCAGGCTATGGAAGAAGAAATGGCAGCTTTGGAATATAATCAGACTTGGGAGCTCGTTCCCCTTGCTCCCAATAAGCACTCTATTGGCTGCAAGTGGATCTACACTATTAAGGTCAACCCTGATGGTTCGTTGGCCCGGTTGAAGGCTCGCTTGGTGGCCAAGGGTTATGCTTAGACTTATGGCGTGGATTACTTTGATACCTTCTCACCCGTGGCTAAGATGACGTCTGTCCGCTTGCTCATTTCTTTAGCTGCTACCTGCGGCTAGCCCTTGCATCAGCTCAACATCAAGAATGCTTTCTTACATGGCGATCTACAAGAGGAAGTTTACATGGAACAACCTCCGGAGTTTGTTGCTCATGGGGAGCATGGGAAAGTATGTCGCCTCAAACGCTCCCTTTATGGCCTTAAACAGTCCCCATGGGCTTGGTTTGGTCGATTTAGTTAGGTGGCTCAGACGTTTGGTTTGCACCAATGTGGAAAATATTTGAGTATCTTTTACCGTCGCTCGGGACATGAATTTCTTCTACTAGTTGTGTATCTTGATGATATTGTGATTACAAGAGATGACATTGCTAGGATTACTAATCTAAAGACCTTCCTACAGAGCCAGTTCCAAACCAAAAGATTTTGGGGCCCTAAAGTACTTTCTTGGCATGGAAGTAGCATAGAAGAAAGATGGTATCTTTCTCTCCCAACGAAAATATGTGTTCGACATTCTATCTAAGGTAGGGTTTCAGGGAAGCAGAGACAGTACAACTTCTATGGATCTAGGTAAAAAGTTGGACAAAGACGATGATAGTAAGTTGTTCTCTCATCCAGATAGATATAGACGGCTAGTGAAAAAATTGAATAATCTCACCACCATGACACGTCCAGACATTGCCTTTGCGGTAAGTGTGGTGAGTCAGTTCATGGAGACTCTAAGAACAAATCATTGGCAGGTGGTACTTCGTATATTGAGATATTTGAAAGCTAATCCTGGTAAAAAACTAGTTTTTGAGAATCATGGACACCTCAACCTGGAAGGATATTCGGATGCATATTGGGCGGAATCTCCTAGTGATAGGCGATCGACCTGATGATACTCTATATTTCTTGGAGAGAATCTGATTGCTTGGAAAAATAAGAAACAGGACGTTGTAGTGAGATCGAGTGCTGAAATTGAGTACCGAGCCATGAGAATGGCAACTACTGAGGTTATGTAAACACGACAACTCCTAGAAGAAATTGACATGCCTATGACAGACTCTACAAGGTTGTGGTGTGATAACCAAGTAGCTATGCATATCGCTAATAACCCAGTACTTCACGAGAGGACAAAGCATATTAAAGTTGACTGTCATTTTGTCCATGAAAAGTGTCAGAAGAGTATTATATCCCTGAGTCATGTGAAAACAACAGAACAACTCGCAGATATCTTTACTAAGTCATTAGTGGGTCCCCGAGTTCATTATATTTATAACAAGTTACGCATGATTAATATCTATGCTCCAACTTGAGGGGGAGTGTTAGTGATATTATGATATGTGTGTATATTATATCTGTACATAGGCCCGTTAGCTATAAAGGCCCATTAGAGTTTTGCTATATTCTTGAAATTATTATATATAGTGAACCACTCTAATTAAGAGACTAAGCTTTTCTGATAATAGATTATTCTCTTTTACAATCAGGATGCTAGATTCGTCCATCTAGACACAACTTTTATGAAAATTTTCATTTTATCCCTCTTCTCTGTTTTGTCCCGTTTTACACCATTTTCTCTTCTAAGTTACTCTTGATAATGCTGATGACAAAAACACTACAAAATAATTTATTAAATATATTTTCGAAACTTAACATAGTATATTTTGCAAAATAGAATCAGTACTTTTACGTACCAATCACGAGTCCAATTCACACGACTGCATTTAGGAAAAACAAAAAAAATAATAAGTTATAAAAAATAAAAAAGTTATAGAATGTAAAAGATAGTAAACTATCACGTTGTTAAGTTTAGAATGAAGACAGAATTAGTTCTACTACCGGCAATCTCTGGTTAGATTTTAGAACTGTAAGATACAAAATCCATGTAAGTAACAAATCATTAGATGACAACTTATTATAAAGCGTAAGCATCTTTGAATTATTGGTAGTGAGTCTTGTGACAACCCAAAATATTAAAAGCCAAATGACAGAAAAACACATAAGCAATATCAGTCTGGGACAAAAAAACAACCACAATACCCTTAAAGGAACAAACACAATAAATAATATCCAATAACTCTAAATTATAAACAAAGAGAAAGCAATACAAAATGCACAAGTAACTGATCAGTTAACAAGATTATTAACAATTAACATTCCCCTCGAAGGTACGGACACATGAAATTAATAATCTCTGATAAAATTTCCACACAAAAACACAGGAGGAATGCACATCAAGGAACAATGAGCAAACAATCTTGAACTCATAAAATTAATAATCTCCTAATATGTATATACAAACCAAAAAAAATTATGCACTGGAATACGTACATGAATGCAAGTGATGCTCTAGGTTTTGGTGTCTACCTAAGAGTAATAAGTTGAGAGAATCTTCACGGTGATACAGCTCTAATAGAAACCTAAGAGAACAACAAAACCTTCAACAATTACACAAGCACAAGTCAAAGTATTATCTCAAAATCATCATTAAAACAAAATACCATAATCTGGTCTAGCATCAAATCTGGCATATTTAGCATACAGAACAGTTTATGCAAAAATAAAGTTTAATCACCATCTGCTTATGTTTTAATATAAGATTAACTTTTAATACAAGATGGAGAGGATGAAAGATCAAATTATACTCTGGCTACTCAGTAATCGGCCGACACGATCTAAACTCCCTGCCATACCCCAAGCCTCCATAACCTGCTAAGCATACAAAATAAAACATATAAATCGGTAATAGGTAAATGTCATACAAAAGTCCATACATGATGTAGGTCTCATAAACATTTTATGTACAGCATGCCAAGAATATACAGCTCAAACAATCATAATACACAGTTCATTATATTCACATGCTCACAAAAGTAACATTAGCCAAAAGAGGGAAGAGAGTTGGGGGTACGTGGTTGATAAGAGATCCATAATCCCAGAAAGAGCTACCACAAGCACATGGAAAGTTCCCAATTTAGTAGGTTCGTAAAATGAATTTGCTGCAAAAGCCAAAATAAACTACATTGACAAATTATAAGCAAACCAAATAACTCAGGCGTTGGAACACATCTTTGACCGAACCCAAATTATAGAATCATGCACCTTTGAATAAATTCATTCAATTGTGGCCACAAGTCTTCATCCCTCAATTTATTTATATTCATAGAGATCTTATCAACCACCTGAATTGCATTTCTTATTTTTGTGGAGAAACTCCTGACCTGAGCTCTTGTTGCATCAACTTTGTGAGCCTCAGCACCTCTTTTGTCAGAACGCTTTTGCTTATAGCATTTCCTTTCATGTAGCACCCTCATTTTCTCCTCAACCTGCAAAAGAAGAGGGAAAAAATGATTAAAAAGAGATGTAAGCTTCCATCACCAACCCAAGAAATCAACTTTATATTTCCCTTAATTTAGTAAAAAAAAACTCCCATTAATTGTGTAAAACATTGGCTCCAGAAAAATAGTTCAAACAAAATAGGGAAAGAAATTCAAGGAAAAATATACAAGAACACCTAAAACATTATGTTACGAAAAGAAAAGCTGATTCTAAGAAGTACAGATATTTCGAAAAGGGTGATGCATCTTTTTTGGAGATGTGTCGGACATTGACCTTGACTGTGACACGTATTGAACTTGTCTAGATGTGTCCTATTATTATTGTTAAAATTTGACACTGTTAGGACAATTGGGCACACATGTCCGTTACTTAATCACACAAGAATCATCATCTCACTAAGTATAAAAAAGAAAAAGAAAGCAGAACTTGTGATTCAATGATAAAATGAAAGCAATGTATTTTTATCCTATTGGTCCTTTCTCCTCTAAATTGTTAAATTTGCAAATTTTAGATCTCAAGATTTCTAACTTGTTTGTGAAGCCAGTTAATAGTGTAGATATTGGGTCGTGTTGTTCACAGGTGTTCAAGTACATGAATATAAAAATAAAACAAGACAAGTAAGAAATCCTTCTATCTTGGAAACAAATGTATTAAGAAACTTATCAAATTATCAATGAACATGGTGCAAAAAATGAATAACATGTGGAGGAAAATAGGAAATAACAAAACTGTAACAGTCAAAATAGCATAAAGGAAAACCAAGTGTCATGTTGGAGAAATCAGGTTAAGATAGCTTTTCCTCCTTTGCTAGAAACCAAGTCAATTTCCATCACAAACTGAAACCAACTTAATGTGCTGCCCACCCAAAAAGAAACCAAAAAAAAACGAAGTTAGCCAACAAAACTTCAAACTGAATTGCATAAGCATTCAAACAGGTTGTTCATCTGTATAATTAGCAACCTGTGTACGATAGTGTCGCCAACTGATAGCATTGCAACAAATTGAAGGTTTTAAAATGACATCTGACATTAGTTAATTACCTGGTGACCTTTGTTTTCAACTACCACATAATTTCTCAAGTGCCTGCAATGTAGATGAACATCAAAATGCTACTAAACTATATGTTCTTTACTGAATATGTGCATTTAAGTGAAATTGAGGTTATTGCTATGTAACATTTGAGCAACAAAACAGAGCTAAGAGAAAAATAGGGATATATTTGGAAACGTGATACTTCACTGGATCATTCTTTCATTGCGGAATTACAAATCAGATTGAAAAGGTTGCACAACATATTAAAGGGCAAAATCATATTTTAAGCAGAAGTACAAATCAGGTAATGCGCCATAAACAATAAATTCCAATATGAGCAACAAAACCCAGAGAGAGAAATGTACAAAAAGCATAATCGCAACTGAATAAAACTCAGAGATGAAAAGAAAACAAATGAAAACCTACCAAAGCCTACGAAAACAATTGAATTTCAGAAGCTACAAAATCGAACCCAAAGAGTGACAATATCAGACCTATGAATACACCAAATGACGTTGAAAGCCAGAACAGAAAACGCATATTCGGCCAAAACGAAGGAACAAAGTGTTAATCATACGTTTTTTAAAAGTGAGAATTTTTTAATTTTGCAAGTATAATATTTATATATTATTGTATGGCCCTGTTTGGACAAATATTGTTTATTGATTTATTGATTTACTTTTACTTATTTCAGTTTAAACACCATAAAATTTAATTTATTAGTTTATTTTTATTTATTTATTTTTTTAAAAATTTTTTATATTTTAATTAAAAATTTTTATTTTTTTAGCTGATCTCAATAAGAAGAATCTAAAAAGTATAATAGTTTTACTAAATAATAAAAGAAATTTACTAATAATTAAAAATTTATAAAATTAAATAAATCAATAAATCAATAAATCAAATTCTTAGAGGCCTATATTTGGATTTGAGCACATCAAGACCATTTATATATAATATGTTCGGAATAGTTTCTTCTTTCTAGCTTTTTTGTTGTAGGTTTTCTTTTTCTACATCTTTTAAATTGTAGTTTAAATTTTTTAATTTTTTGATTCATCATTAATCAAAAGCAATCTAATATGTATAACCATTTTCGAAAAATTTGAAAAAATTAACTAAATGCGAAAAAACTTTAAAAATGGTTTAAAGTAGCATTTTTGTCTTCTGAAAGTTGTTTTTATTTTGTAGTCAAGATTTTATATTTTATATTTTTTGTGACGAGAAAAGTCTAAAAATTATTATCGTTTAGACAAGATGAAAAATAAATCACAAAAGATTGTAAAAATTATATAAAAGTGTCACCCCAAATGATTAATTAGTCTTTATTTAGAATCGTTAAAAAGTTTGACTTTTTAAAAAGTTTAATTTTTTTAGAATAAAAAAAAAGAAAAAAAAAAGTTAAATTTGTTAGGATAAAGTATTTAGGGTAGCTTTTTTTTTTGAAATTTTTATAATATTCTTACTTTTTATTTTTAAACTATAATATTTGAGATACTAGCAAATTATTTTTTAATTTTTTAGAGTAAAATTAACCTTTTAAATTAAAGGTGTTATAGTTATTTTATCTCAAAAAAAAATAGTGATTGAAATGTATATAGCTTTTTTTTTAAATAAAGAAATGAATTGAAAATAGTTGGCTTTTTGAGAAATACAATAGCATAACTTAAAAACTATTTTTTTTTTTTGAGTTGTAAAAAAACCAAATTTTTAGGGATGACAAACAGAGATTTAGTCTCAGGTTGCTTAGAGCATCTCTAGCAAAGCTTGTCAAAATACCTATCCATCTTTTTATTAGTTTAAATTGTCACTTTTTTTTTATGTACACTCCATCAATACTCTCTGTTTTAGTTATTTTTTAAAAAAAGTTTATATTATTTTATAAAGCGAGAATTCTTATTTGGTGTTTTCTAATATTCAAACTATATAAATCTTTCTTATTTTCTAAATTACCTTTGGTATGTAACTGCTTTCTCTTTTTCTCTATAAATCAACTTGTAATTGCTCACTTCCTCATCTGTTTCCTGTCTTTGTTTATTTATTTCTTTGTTTCCTCTCTTTAATTTTAATTAGTATTTTCAAATAATTCGAATTACACGCGCATCGCGTGTGCCCGAGATTAGTATCATTTATTCATTCTTTTTTTACTCAAAATAACTATATTTTAATGATTGCGATATTTTTGAAAGCCTCCAATGATAAACAGTTGGGAATTTTTATTAAAAAAATAAATAAATGTGAGCACTTCTTTTTTAACTAGGTCCTGTATGAGTAAATTGACTTATTTTCTTAATTACTTATTTGATTAAGTTGACTTTTCATCGTTAGTGAATTTTTTCCATCATTTAGTCAAACTACTTTTTAGACTGATCTCATTGTGATGAGTCGAAAAAGTAAAAAAATTTAATCAAAATATAAAAAAAAAATTTAAAAAGACGAAAATAAGTAAAAATAAGTCAATAAGCCAAATAAGCAAGTTATAACTAAAATAAGCCAATAAACCAATAAGCAAGTTTGCTCAAATATGCGATATTGTGAGTATTTGAAAAAAATATTAAATGAAAAATAACAATAATCCAGAAATATTATTATTGGTGCTCGAGCTAGGATGGGCCTCTATAACTCCTTCTGGGCTTCTCAGAGAGCCTGAAAGAAGAAGAACAACCGTTAGATGGTGTGCCGGAGGGGATTCTGGCACGACTTCTCCGACGGTCAAGTTAGGTATCTAGTGGAGTAAGTGCCAAGGTAAATAGAAAACTATTAGAGAAAGGTACAGAGAGTGAGAGAATCATCTACCTATGTTACCCGTCTGGGACCTCATTATATACTGGTAGAGACACGTGGCTAATATACAACGTGGAGGTTGTTATGCCAGATCTCTGAGGATTCCTGAGACATTCCACGCGCGGTGTTGGGCACGCGCGCTTATAGGCAACATGCCCGACTGATCAGGCTCTGCATGGCTAGCAAATGCCTTCTCTGCCCAACACAAGACCGACCATCGACTGACCAGCGGGTACGCTAGTCGTGTTTACCAATGGACTCGCTCAGTGAACCAAGTCCTAGCTGGGCCAAGTTACATATCTCCTCATAAGTAGTCCCCTATTCTCGACTACTATTGCCTGGTCAGTGGAACTAGGCGAGAATACTTTTGTAACTCGAGAGTTAATCTGGTACGAGTTAAGACCATTGGGAGTCACCGAACGCCCTTCATTTTCCTCCTCTGACCCTTGGCGTTTCAGCGGCCGTTCATTAAATGCGAGCCATCAATTATTGAGTTTCCCTATGAGACGCATGGCAGCCTCCAGCTCTTTCTCCCTGGATGCTCCAACCATCGCTACCACGTGTTTGATGCTTCTTGGACCCAAGTCCCCGATTCCGGGAGAGTTTCCCCAACCGTAGATTAACCACATGTGGAATTAATCTCCTCCACCCATCATCTAAACCGTATGTTAGGATTTGAATCCATCAAAAAGGGGAAAAGGTGGGGAACTAACATTCTCCCTATTGTTATACTTCGAGAAGACCGAGGCCCTTCCCAAACTTGCCACTGTGTCTGAAACCACCATTCACACCGAAGTGTTCTTCGCTTGGCTCTATGTACGCGGGTAACCCTTTCTCCTCTTCACTCTTTATTCTTGCGAGGACAATTCGTTGGTTTCCCATTCGCCATTCTTCTCTTGTGAATTTTTAAGGTTTCTATTTTGTTAGTGCGGTTAAGGCTTCAGTACACCTTGACCTTGAATCATTATGTCTGGGGGTAATAGGTATATAGTATTATCAAGCTCTTCAGAGGAAGTAAAGTCCTCTTTCCTTGAGATAGTCCCTGGCAATTCCCTTATTTTGGGAGGGAATTCATTCCTGGAGTTGGAACCCCTTGAACCACTCTTCCCTGAAATCCAAAATCCCTCGCCCGCTTATATTCCTTACCCGAAACCACTAAACTCAGCACCACTTCTACACGTAGTTCCCATCCCTCAATTTTGTCTAATTGACGAAACTTCTTCCATGGAGAGCTTGGAGGAACCTTTGGCCATGAGGCGTTTCCGTCATAAGGGAGCCTCTACCTCCCAACCATCCTCTGGCAACGAGACAGCTTCCCTTGAAGCATTGGCCACTGAACAAGCCCAAAGTGATGCTGTCTTGCAACACCCACACGTACAAGTGGGGCGTTTCCATGTACCTTTCACCACTGCAAGCATCACTTCCACTATTGAGGAACGCGACTTGGAGCACCAACGAGCCCAATTCCAAATTTCGGACTCAATTCGTCTTAGAGTACCCTTGCCAGACGAGCGTGCCTGCTCAGAACTCGAGGGGGAGTTCTGTTTCTTCGAAGGAGCCTTCCACGTTGGACATCGCCTTCCTCTTCCTACTCTTGCGAGGGACCTTCTCCATTTTTTGGGGGTTGCTCCTAGTCAGCTGGTCCTTAATGCTTAGAGGATCCTAATTAGGAGCATGGTCCTCTAGCATGTACTTGGAGACAAAGAGAAGCACATGTCTCTCTAGGAGTTGTTCTAGTGTTACAAACCAGTAGGAGCATCTCTGCAGGTACATGAGCCTCCAAGCTCGTGATAAGCAAGGTCTGATCATAGGCCTGCCCTCCTCCAACAAACATTGAAAGAGACATTTTTTCTTCATCTCCGGGAGTGCTTGGGAATTCCAGCCGTGGGAGATCATTGATGATGCCACTCCGAGGGTTCAACAAGTTTGGGCAGAGCCTCACAAAGATGGTTAGTACATTTTGCTCCTATCCTTATTGCCTGCCCCTATTTTTAGCTGAACCAAAACTGACTCGACTAGGGCCTGTGTCTAGATCGTGCTAGGAATCTAAACATCTTTGAGGAGGGGAAATAGATACTGGATCTTGCTCATGCTCACGAGGATAGGGCATGGGGTACCCTTGTCACCCCTAATAGTCTTAGTGAGTATCTCATTGGACCCGAACCTACTTTTGATGCCCTAAATTTATTTCGCTTAGAGGAGGTTACGAAGGTGTCTGAGCTGTCAAGTGACCCACATTGTTGTTCTTGACTTTTTTTCTATTTTTCTTACTGAACTGCATATTCCTTTAATGCTAATTGACTAACTTGTGCCCTTTGCAGAAAAAATTGGCAAGGTAGATAAGGAAGTGCAGAGAAGACTAAAGGAGCTGAAGGAGAAAAGGGCAGCTGAGGGAGCTGGTAGCTCTGGTGCCCAATTTGCTAAGCACCCGAGAATCTCCACACAAAGACAGAGAGAGAAAGAAAAAGATAAAGAGAAAATAGCGAAACCCACCGCTGATCAGGTTGGGAACCTTGCCAGTGAGGTTGATCAGTCCAAGAAGGGGTTAGGATACAGCTTAAGAGATGGTTTGCCGAGCTCAGGGGATGAGCCGACGAAGATCCCCTCCTCTCTTCCCTCTACCCAGGACACAGCTGGGTTGTCCGTGTTCGTAGAGGGAGAGTCTGGGCGAAGGGTGATTGAGAGCGCCATCCCCCTCTCCGATCAAGAAGCCATGCGAGTGCTCTCGCCTTACGCCGTCAGAGACAGGTTTCATAAGGAAATGGCGAAGGTGAGAACGATCTTATCTTACCTGTTGTCCATTTAACGTATTCATGTAACTGTGAGTAACATGCCTCTCTTTTTCATACCATCCACCTCATTTTGAATATTGTGTCTGCTTTTACTAGGCCGTGGCCTTGGGTCATCATGCTGTGGTGAGGATGACCGAATATCACAACGCCTGGAAGGCTGCTAAGTAGAGGCTTCTATCGACTGGTTAGCAAGTAAAATAAATGAAAGAGCAGATGGAGCCCCTCCAGCACGAGAATAAAGTATTAAAGGCTAATCTGGATATGATGCAGAATGCACTGGGGGAACTGACCAGGGAGAAGAAAGAGATGGCTACCGAGCTTAAAGCTAAACAATCCACCATTGCAGATTTAGAGCACAAATGCTGGGAGCACGAGTTCATTAATGCCTAGGGGAAGATCGGCTTCATCCAAGAGTTCAAGGATTTTGGCGAAATCAAGCAGATCATTAACCAACATATCACAAAATACATGGACTCGATGGATGGGAAATCCATTCTCACCGAGCAGTGGGACTTCAGCTTTGAGGCATTCTGCCAACAGGGTCAGATTGCGTTTCCTGATCAAGACTTCTCTATGATCCAACTGGAAGAGGATGACACCTCCACAGTGGTTGGCTCACCTAGACCTGACAATATCGATACCTTACCTAACGCCGCTCTGAACACCCCTGACTCTTTTAATCATAAACCATGCTCCCTGCTCTTTCTCGTTACTTAAGAAACAACTTTGACATACTTTCCTTTGTGGTTCTTATTTGAATCACAATGTTGTGTTTATGTGGCTGAAAACATTATTTTTTCTGTGTTGGTGGTTGGAAACATTTACTTACCTGCTTGGGTTTTGAATAGTTTTTCCCTTTTTATTTGATATGTCGATACATGCATTACCAGAATGTGATGGTTTAAACACATACTTATGTTAGTTTTGATCTTTAATACCTGATCTTTGCATTGCTCGTGATAATTTGTGTTGATGCTTCATGCTGAATGCTTCATACTTACGTCGTTCCAGTTTTGTACCATTTATTTTCCTTATTTGACCTAAGTTGAGTTGATCTTCAAATCTTAAAACCTGGCCTTATTTGGGTTCATAAGCTAACCGTCTTGTGGCCTGGCTTTCTATTTTGGCCCATAGGTCCAAACCTTTCGTAAACATGGAAATAATCACAGTTTATCTTTGGAATTGGTCTTACTAGCCATTGGGATAACTGGGTTTTGTAGTCATCTTTTTAGAGGTGATCCAGTTAGCTATTTGCTAGTGATCTGCCTTGCCCTCTGACCCTTAGGTTTAGGCTCTTCATACTAGAGGCTAATTAACTTGTGATTGCCCTGCCCTCTGACCCTTAGATCCAGGTTCTTTATCTCGGAGGCTGATCATCTTATGATCTGCCTTGCCCTCTAACCCTTAAGTTTAGGCTCTTCATAGTGGAGGCTGATCATCTTGTGATCTGTCCTGCCCTCTGACCCTTAGGTCCAGGCTCTTCATCTTGGAGCCTGATCATCTTGTGATCTGCCTTACCCTCTGACCCTTAGGTCCAGGCTCTTCATCTTGGAGGCTGATCATCTTATGTTCTATCCTGCCCTCTGATCCTTAGGTCCAGGCTCTTCATCTTGGAGCCTGATCATCTTGGGATCTGCCTTACCCTCTGACCTTTAGGGCCAAGCTCTTTATCTTGGAGGCTGATCATGTTTTGATCTGCCTTTCCTTCTAACCCTATGGTCTAGACTCTTCATACTGGAGGCTGATCATCTTATGATCTGCCTTGCCCTCTGACCCTTGGGTCCAGGCTCTTCATCTTAGAGGATGATCATCTTGTGATCTGCCTTACCCTCTGACCCTTAGGTTCAGGCTTTTCATGTTGGAGGCTGATTATCTTATGATCTCCTTTGTTATCTGACCCTTAGGTCCAGGTTCTTCATGTTGGAGGCTGATCATCTTGTGATCTGCCTTGCCCTCTAACCCTAAGATCCAGGATCTTCATACTGAAGGCTAATCATCTTGTGATTTGACTTGCCATCTAACCCTAAGATCCAGGTTCTTCATACTAGAGGCTGATCATCTTGTGATTTGACTTGCCATCTAACCCTAAGATCCAGGTTCTTCATACTAGAGGCTGATTATCTTGTGATCTTCTTTATTCTCTGACCCTTGGGTTTAGGATCTTCATCTCGGAGGCCGATCATCTTGTGATCTGTCTTTGTATTTGCACATACCTTGAATCTATGATCTGCAACGAGAGCTTGGTACGAGAATATGTATCTAAAAATAAATTTCATTCACGGCTCTTATTAATTGTGCCTCCGTATAATCGGGTTTAATGGATAAAAGTGTAACTTGAAGATGTTGTGATAACTAGGCATAGTACCTCCTCAGATGTTCTGCATTCCAAGGGTGGATTAAGTCTAGCCCCTGCATAGTTTGAAGACGATATGCCCCCTTGCCGCACGAGAGCTTTACCACATAGGGTCCTTCCCAATTGGACCCTAGTTTGCCTTCAGAGGGTTCTTTATGGCTAAGAGCACCTTTCTGATTACCAAGTCCCCTGGCATGAAGCTCCTCGTTTTGACCCTAGAGTTGTAGTACTTATGCATCTTCTCCTGGTAAACCATTGTTCTAACTGCGACTTGTTCTTGGATCTCCTCTACGAGGTCTAAATCAATCTGCAACTCATGGTTGTTGCATTCTGGATCAAAGTGTTCCACTTTGGCGCTGGTCAGACCTATCTCCAAGGGGATCACGGCCTCGTGTTCGAACACCAAAACATAGGGGTGAACCCCATTGGCGTGCGGGCGGTGGTTCTGTAAGCCCACAACATATTGGGAAGCTCCTCGAGCCACAACCCCTTAAATTTTTCCGGCTTCGTTTTCAACATCCTTAGCAAAGTTCTGTTCATAACTTCCACCTGACCGATGGACTGAGGGTGGGCAGGAGAGGCAAAATGCAATTGAATGCTATGCTCCTCACCGAACTTTTGAAAATTCCTATGTCAAGTTGTTTACCATTGTCCGTGACCAACACTCTCGGGATGCCATACCTACAAATTATAGATTTTCAAACGAATTGGGTGACATTGCCTTTAGTGATTTTGGCTAACGGCTCAGCCTCTACTCACTTGGTGAAGTAGTTTACGACAACCACTAGGAACTTCATCTGCCATCGTGTCATAAGAAGCGACCCTACCAAGTCCAAGCCCCACTGAGCAAAAAGCCAAGGACTGGTCAACATAATAAGGTCAGCTGGTGGCTGCCTCGCGATATTGGCGAATCGCTAACACTTGTTACACTGTTTGACGTATCTTTAGCATCGCTCATCATGGTGGGCCAGTAGTATCCAGCCTTGGAGATCTTTCCAACAAGCAACCGCGCCCCAGAGTGGTTTCCGCATACACCTTCGTGAACTTCCCTGAGCACGTATGCCGCCTCCTGCTCTGACACACAGCGTAGGTAGGGCATTAAGACTTCCTTTTTTGTAAAAGATTCCTTCCAAAATGGTATGCCTCATAGCCCTGAATTTCAACTTCCTAGCCTCCTTCTTGTCGTCGGGCAGTTCTCCTTCCTCTAGGTACTTTACAATGGCTCGAGCCCATAGGATGTCATTTATCTCCATGACCTCCAAACTGGTTAGCGGGCTAATGACACTTAGATGATCGGACACCACCCAGACGACTCCCTGCTCCATCATATCATTACCCGATGGAGCTATCTGAGCTAATCGGTCAACCTCTTGATTGTCACCTTGCGGGACCTGCTACAGCTTTACCTGTTGAAAACCTATGACTAGATCCTCTACTAATGACTTGTATTGCATGAGCTTCTCGTTTCTCACTTCGTAGGCCCCACTAGCCTGTTCCACTGCCAATTGGGAATCCATGTCAACCGTCAAGTGAGTTACCCCGCAAGCTTTAGATAACTAAAGATCATGTATCAATGCTTCATATTCTGCTTCATTATTGGTTACTTGGAAGTCTAAACGGACTGCCTACTCCAGGCGATCCCAAAGGGTGAAGTCATGATCAGGCCCACACCACCCTTGTTCTTCCTTGAGGATTCGTCCATCAGGCTCTTCTGCACAGCTCCCACTTGTGGATGCTCTGCTCGATTACTACCCTGAGCAGCGTCGATTGTAGGTGCTGGTGTGTCCTCCCAGGTGCACTCGATGACAAAGTCTGCCAGGGCCTAGCCTTTAATTGTTGATCTGGGTCGAAACTCTATATCGAATTATCTTAACTCTATGGACCATTGCACGAGCCTCCCTGAGGATTATGGTTTTTGCAGTATTTTTTTAAGGGCTGGTCAGTGAGAACAATCACCGTGTGCGCCTGGAAATAAGGCCTCAGCCTCTTGGCCGACACCATAAGCACAAAAGCCAACTTTTCTGTTGTTGGGTATCTACTCACTCCCCCCTAAAAGGCTTTACTCGTGTAGTAAATTGGTTGTTGTTGATCATCCACAAACCTGACCAGGGCTGAGCTCACAGCAATGTTGGAAATGGCTAAATACAGGTATAGATCTTCATGTGGTATCGGGTTGGATAGTAGAGGAGGACTGGTTAGATACAGTTTCAATGCCTTGAAGGCTGCCTCACAGTCCTCATTCCAGGTAAAAGCTTTATGGAGAACATTGAAGAAAGGGAGGCATTTATTCGTTGCTCTAGAAATAAAATGATTCAAAACAACTATCCGCCCTGCTGGCCTCTGCACTTCTTTAGTAGTTGATGGGGATTGCATCTCCAAAATAGCCTTGATCTTATCAAGGTTGGCCTCTATTCCCCTTTGGCTAACTAGGAAACCCAAAAACTTGCCAGACGAAACGCCAAAAGCACATTTGGCCGGGTTAAGCTTCATCTCATACCTCCGTAGGATTGTGAAGACCTCGGCCAGGTCAGTCAGATGCTGGTTAGCCTTCCTGCTCTTGACCAACATGTCGTCTACGTTAACCTCAAAATTTCTACCAATTTGATCCTTAAACATTGAATTAACTATCCATGGTATGTAGCCCCCGCGTTCTTCAAGCCAAAAGGCATAACCCTATAGCAATATAACCCTCGTAAAGTCACGAAGGCCGTCTTCTCCTGATCAGGCATATGCAAGAGAATTTGGTTGTACCCAGAAAAGGCATATATGAAACTTAAGAGCTCATGCCCTGCTGTGGAATCCACGAGAAGGTCAATCAGTGGGAGCGGATAACTATACTTAGGGCAAGCCTTGTTTAGGTCGGTGAAATCTATACATATCCTCTATTTACTATTCTATTTCTTGACCATTACCACATTAGACAGCCAATCGAGGTACACCATTTCCTTAATAAAGCCTATGGCCTTCAGCTTGTTGACCTCTTCAAGGATAGCTTCCTCTCTCTATTTGGCGAACATTCTCTGCTTCTACCTCACTAGCTTTTTGGTTAGGTCCACGTTCAGTCAGTGGACCATTACTACGGGTCAATACCTAGCATGTCACTATTGGACCAAGCGAACACATCTTTGCTAGTGGAATGAAATTCCTCTTGGGGTGTTTGTAGGTGGTCAGGCAGCTGAGCTCCCATTTTCAATATGCAAAGCTGATCACTTGGGTCTACGCGCATGTCTCTCAGCTCCTCCGCTGGCTCAGCCCTCTGTAAATCCTATTTTTCCCTTACCTCCATCTCTTTAATGCTTAGAGCTTCTCGAGAGGTGGGCTTCTTAAGCGAGGTGACATAGCACTCCCTAGCAGATGCCTGGTCCCCCTGGCATAACCAACCTTCTAGTCCACTGGGAACTTGACGAAGAGGTGATAGGTGGAGGTCACCGCTTGAAACTAGTTGAGGGCTGACCTGCCCAGGATAACATTGTAAACGGATGGTGTATCCATGACTAGGAATGTAAGTAGCCTCGAGCTTTTGGCCCTACCATTCCCTATCGTAACTGGGAGTTGGATAGACCCGAGAGGGTAGACTTTATCACCAACAAAGTCCACCAGGGGTGAAAGCATGGGTTGGAGCTTGTCTCGCCCCACTTTCATCTAATCAAAGGCCGTAGCAAAAAGGATATCAGTAGAGCTGCCATTATCCACTAGGACCCTTCGTACGGTATGATTGTTGATCAGCAAGTTGATGACCAGTGGGTCATCGTGGGGCTACTGTACGTTTAGAGCATCCTGGTTAGAAAAGGTGATGGCTACTTTGTCAGTCCTTCTCTAGTGCATGCCCCTACATCGGGCAAGTATCGTTTCGCAACCGTTTGATATACATCCTTCGAGCTGATCGGGAAGTGCCTCCTCCTGCAAATCCCCCTTCAATTGTTCTGATCTCCATGCGGGGTGGATCATGCGTCTTGTCACATCGTGAAGATCGTTCTTGCTCAGGCCTACGGGGTTTCCTATCTCCCTGCGGACGTTTCTCGGGCAGGAAACGATTGAGCTTCCCCTGACTGATCAGTCGCTCTATCTAGTCTTTCAAATCGTGATAATCTTCCGTGTCATGACCATGATCTTTATGGAAATGACAATATTTAGTTTCAGAGCGCTTCGTCGAGGGAGTTTTCAGTTTTGTAGGCCATTGAAGGTCTGGGTCTCGCTTATTATAGAGCAATATCTGTTCCAGGGGAGCGTGGAGGGTCGTGTAGTGGCGATACTGGGCATTATCTGATTGCCTGGAGAGTTGGTCGGATTCCCTAGCGTTTGGCTGATTAGCGGCCCTCTTCCTTCTTGCTGGTCAGGCTCTTGCGGTCTCTTGTCCGGCTTGGTTAGCGACTCCTGAGACTTTGAACGCCTCACATCCACCGCATCTTCTACATTCATATGTTTCTAAGCCTTCGCCATTAGCTCAGCCATATCCCCTCGGGGGGTTTTAGACAAGGAAAAGGGGAAACGAGAGGGCAGAAGCCCTCCCATGAAGGCTGTCAAGGCAACCTTATCGTCCACTTCGTCCACCTGAAGTGCCTCATTATTGAAACAATAAACATACTCTCAAAGGCTCTCCCCCTTCATCTGCTTGATGTTTAGCAGAGAGGTGACAAGTTTTTCGGTGCTGTTGCCTGCCGATGAAGTGACTCACAAACATCTTGCTTAACTGAGGGAACGATTTAATAGAATCTGGCCTCAACTTGGAGAACCAAATTCGGGCTGGACCCCTTAGCGTGGTCAGGAATGCCCTACACATAACTTCTTCCGGAACAGCATGGAGATACATTATGGACTTATAAGCATCCAGGTGATCCAAGGGGTCCGTCATGCCATCAAAGAGGTCCATCAGGGGCATCTTGAATTTTGGTGGTAGGGAAGTCGCCATGATTGACGGGATGAATGGGGAGCCAATTTTGTGCATCAAATCATCTAGGGTAGAGGGGGTTTTGGTCCGCATGGCCTGCATCACATCATTGAGCTGAGCCTTTACCTCGCGCAACTGTGCATTCCAAGCGGTAAAGACATTAGAGTTATCATCGGTGTCCTTGATCGCTTCTGGTCCTCGACGCCCCAGAGGGGTGTCCTTTAAGTTGATTTGACTTGCCACGTCCTCCGCTTCATCATCCCTTAATGGGGGGTCGGCAACTGTGGCATCCCGGCCATTTTCCCTCTGCTCCTCCTCTAGAATCCCCCTGGCCGACGTGCCAATCTGGGAAGATCTGAAACTTCCCCCGACACTCTCACCTGCTACAAGAGCTCTCTGTTCTGCTGAACCAATTGGAAAATCCCCTCGATAAGGTTCTGGAACTATTGCTGCATGGGATTAGATTGGAGGGAGGCATAACGCCCCCCACAGCTGGGATCCAACTGTAGTCGACTCTTCTCCTTCGTCATCGATTTTGTTTGGACCATCAATAGATCGAACAACCTAAAAGAAAGGAAACGTGCAACTCATCGGAGTTTAAACAAATTTCCACAAACGACGCCAAATGTTGGTACTCGAGCTAGGATGGCCTCTGTAACTCCTTTTGGGCTTCTTTAGGGGTCTAAAAGGAGAAGAATAACCGTTAGATGGTGTGCCAGAGGGGATTTCAGCACAACCTCTCCGCCAGTCAAGTTAGGTATCTGATGGAGTAAGCCCCAAGGTAAATAGAAAACTGTTAGAGAAAAGTATGAAGAGTGAGAGAATCATCTACTTGTGTTACCCGTCTGGGACCTCATTATATACTTGTGGAGACACGTGGCTACTATACCGCATAGAGGTTGTTATGCCAAATCTCTAAGGATTCCTATGACATTACACGCACGGTGTTGGGCACGCGTGCTTATAAGCAACATACCCGGTTGATCAAGCTCTAGATGGCCAACAAATGCCTTTGCTGCACAGCACAAGACCGACCATCGACTGACCAGTGGGTACGCTGGTCTTGTTTACCAATGGGCTGTCTCAGTGAACCAAGTCCTAGCTGGACCAGGTTACATATCTCCCCATCAATTATAACAATACTATAACAAGAATAAAAATCAACAATGACTCTCCAAAATTGTTACAAATCATGTTTAGTAGCGAGCATGTACCATGTTTGTTTTGACAAGTGTTATTTGCAATCAATTACATTTCAAATAAAACGTCTTTAGATATTTAATTGGGACTTTTGGTGTAAAATTCATAATTAATATTTTATGCAATATTAAATTTAACAAAAATAAGTTTAACTCTTAAAGTCCAAAGAGTTAAATTGAACCAAAATATCCCACTACTCTAAAGAGTTATCCATTCACCTCAACATTTTATCCCTCCATATCAACACCCCGTCCCTCCACCTTCACCTCCAGCAACTGTCGGTTAGCTTCGATGACCACTCCAGTGACCTCTATCAATGATTCTAATGATTCTGATGATCAACTTTGACAATGATTTTCGGCGATCAACTCCTGCGACTTCTAGTAGCTAATTCCAGTACCTTTCCAACAGCATCTGACCACCAACTCGGGTGACTTCTGACCACCAACTTAAGGGATTATTAAAGCCAGAGAAAATTTTATATGTTTGCATCCAGAAATGAGTAAATATAGATAAATCCCATTACCCAAATACAACAAATAGTAAGTGTGGCATCATAATTTTGAGATTTTAAAAATGTTTAAAAATAAGAAAATTCAAAAAATATTTAGAAAATATTTTAACACCTTGAAAGTCAAATTTGAAAATACCTTTTTATTAAAAATAGAGTCGCAACTTGATTTTTGAGAAAAATCAAGTAAAACAAAAATGGCTTACTGATCTTTAAAACGTTAAGCAGAGAAAGAGAGTTCGGGAGTTAAGTTACAAATCGGAGAAGGTGTTAAGCACCATGTTCGTCCAACCGTAAGGTTGGCCTCTACTATTTATCATTGGTTCTTTAATAAGATTTCTCAAATACTTACAAATAAAGAAAGTGAAGGCAAAAAAATATCATCCAAAATTAAATATGAAAAATACATAACATATGTATATAGAACGCCAAATAAAACAAGTATCAAAACAGAAATCATAAATCCTACAATATGCAATTTCTAACTAAATGATACATGGAACACACCCACATGCAATATTATCTAAACAACCTAAATTAGCATGATTTCAAATAAAAGAACAAGCAAAATGCTTAAAAAAATGCTAACATTAAATATGCTAAAAATGGATATATTATCAAAAGTGTACAAAAGAAAATTAAGCTAAAAAAATAACAAGATTTAGAAAATACTATTAAATTAATAAAAGAAAGCTAGCTATTCACAATTTTATATTTTAAAAAGGACAAAAGAAAGAAAAAGAAAACAAAAGAGAATAAACTTATACTTAAAGATGAAATCTAGCTTAAAAATCTTTTATGAATTTTGGGTTTAACAAAATAAAAGAAAAATAAAATAAGTAGTATGAAAAGAAAATAAAGCTATAGAAAAAAAATAGAACTTTATAAGAAAAGTAAATACTAATATTAAAAGAAATACTAACAAAGAAAAATTAAACTAAGATTAAAAGAAAAATAAAATGGAACATTACATGAAAAATAAAGCTAGTAATAAAAGAAAAAAATAAACTAAAATGCTGCATTACAAGGAGAATAAAGCTAAAAATAAAAAGAAAAAAAATGCTAGAAAAGAAATTGCACTAATATTGATAGAAAAGAAAGAGAAAAGAAAAATAAAACTATTAAAAGAATATTAAACTAATACATAAAAAAATAAATATTAAATTAATATTACAATAAAAGAAAAGAAAAAGAAAATAAATACTAGAATATTAAACTAATGCTAAGAAAATAAAGAGACATTAAACTAAAAAAAAAGAAATAAACACAACGATTTAATATGAATGTAATATTGACAATTACATTCACATAATGTAAGTGTCTTGATTATAACAATTAACAACATTAACAAGCTGTAATTGCCCACAGTATTAGCACTAATTAATGAATTAGTAAACTTAATGTAAGTAAGCAAATAAATAAAACAAGTAAATTAAATAAGTTAAAACTTGAATTCAAATATAAATGTAAAAACTATATAAATAATGTAAGAACGTAATCAAAATGAAACGATCTAATTAACCCGGTCACTCTAAAGAGGTAGAAAATAGAGTTAGAAAGACTGGGGATCTAAGCAAAATACTTGGATCGCTAAAGAATCCTCGAGTCGGGGAATGATGATGGAAAATTCGATACTCGGGCAATGATCCAAGCTAGAGTTTCAGAACTTCGGTATCGAGGGTTTGGCTCTCGGTACTTCGGCAGGACTTCGGCGTCAGGGCTCGGAATTGCTCAGCGACTCGACAGAGCTTCTCTCTCTCTAAACTTCTCTCTAATTTTCTATCTTGAAAATGTACGCTGGGGTACGGTATTTATAGAATTCTTCAACCAATGAGATGCTGACATGTTCTGGGACACGTTAGGATTTTTAGAGTTGGCGGTCGTCAGGTCCAGAGTTGGCAGTCGCCATTTTTGAAAAGGTTCCAGAAGCTTCTTATGGCAGTCGCCAGGTTGACGTTGGCGGTCGTCAAGTTGGAGTTGGCGGTCGCTAGGTATGGACATGGCGGTCGCCACAAAAAGGTGAAGCTTCCAAGAGGTTCTATTGACGGTCGCCACAATGGAGTTGGCGACCCCATGGTTCAACGTAGCGGTTCAATGATGATTTTACTGGTTTGAAGGTTTTGATGATTAAGTTCAAATACCGAGCTTGGATCATTTCTCGAGGATCGAATTAAGGCACCATTCCAGCTATTTTCATCATTGGATTCACGTAAGATTGGGCGGGGTCAAATTGGGGTGTCCATAGTAAGGTTCATCTTTAGTATAATAAAATCATAAATAATTTTATCTGTTTGCATCCGAAAATAAGTAAACAAAGATAAGTTTCACTGTTCAAATATTGCAACCAATGACATTTATCTATTATGTGGGTTGTCGAGAAAGTTACAAAAGGACTATTAGAGGTTGTTGAAAAGTTGTCAGAAATCATCGTCGGAGAGTCACTGAAAAAAATGATGGCAGCGAAGTCGTTGGAAAATGATCGCCGGCGATGATCGGAAAAAACCATCGACGGCAACTGGAGTTGGTAAATGGTGATGACATGGCGAGAATTTGTATTAAATAATTAAGAGAGTGTGAGTAGTAAATGTGATTTTGTTTATAAAATTGTCAAGTATTAAATTAGAGAACTTAAGTTTTAAAACTTTTAAAATAATAGATCTAATAAGTTAAAAAAAATTACGTAAACTAAATGCACTACAAGCAGTAAGAATTAAACTTATGACTAATTATTCATATTTAATTTGTATTAATTTTATATATGCTTCCTGACATTTTTATTTGCTTGCTGAATAATGATAGCGATTTGCGGGTGCCAAATGTCTATGCAAGCATGAAACTCCAGGGTTTGTTCAAAAAAATTGATTAATCAGTAAAACAATTGGACTGAATCGGTCCAAATTGGCTGTTTGGTTCGTTTTTTTTAGTTAACTGGTTTGGTTCTAGTTCACAAAAAAAGAGAACCGTATAACATGGTTCAGTTCTTAATTTTAGTCTCATAATTCTAGTTTATAACTGAACTGAACCGTTTGAAATATATTATATAATAATTATTTTATTTATAATTATATATATATATATATATAATATTTTGTATTAAACTTTTTGCAAGTTTGTAATAATGAGATGGTTATTTCTGCAAATTTATAACTAAATTTTTTATTTTTCTCTAACTTCAAATAAACTTCACCTTTATCATTCCATGTTACCTTTCTTTGAAGATTTTTATTTTCTACATAATCATGGAGTCTATTGTATTGCATTGTTGATTAAAATATTATGTTGCTATTTTTAATATTTTGGAATAAGGATGCAGAACTGACCTAAAATCGATACTGGTTCGATTTCGATTTCACTACGTTCAACGGTCTATATTGGCTCCAAAATTTAGGAAGCTATTAGTCACGGTTCGATTATCAAATTTATTAAGAACCGGACAAATTCGGTCTATGTACACCCCTATGAAACTCACTCAATATCTAAGTAGTTTTGTATGGTATAATAATGAGTACTTTTTAAAAAAATTATTGGTTCTAAATAGGCATATTTAGTATCCTTGAAACAACACATGACATTAGTAGTGTATGACATTGTTAAAATTAATAATTTATAAATTATTTTTTAAAGTAAAAATTGTGAGTGTTTAAAAAATATATCTTGCAGTTGAAACTAAATATTTGTAGAAGAAAAAAGAATTATAACTTGAATTTAAGTTTTTGTTATGTGTTATTAGAGTATTTAGTTGAATTATTGGGCTAGCAGTCCATTTGGATCGTTACACTAGACCGAGCACGCAACGCGCATAGTCTTAAAATGTTATATAGTGTGTCTAGAACCTATTAGTAAACCATAGGATATTTGTCTCAAGTCAGAATAATGGGATACCATATATATGCTATCTTGATGTCCCATAACAAATGCATTTACTTGCCCTCTCAGGTCTTTTTCAGAACATAACAATTTTATTAGTGTAAGAGGATGAAGGTGGTTCCTTATGCTTCGGTAGTTGGAAGCCTCATATATGCTATGCGTTGCACTAGATCCGACATCTGCTTTGTCGTTGACATGGTTAGCAGATAGTAGTCTAACCCATGGCGGGAGCATTAGACTGCGGTAAAGAATATATAATCAAGTACCTGAAAAAGACTAAGGATTATATGTTAGTTTACCAGGCAGACAGTCTAGTACCTTTTGGGTACACAGACTCAGATTTTCAGTCAGACATAGTGTTTGCATCAGGAGAAAACCTTGTAGATCCTTTACAAAGAGCTTACTGGTTAAGACTTTTGATAGTCATGTAAAGAGCATGGGAGTCAGATGTATGGCAGCATGATTTTGAGTATAAGTGGGAGATTGTTAGGATTAGTATACTGAAAACCGTGTATTTAGTATTAAATTTTATTTTTAATAAAATTAATTTTTTATTTTATGAGAATCTTTATGAGTAATGTATGTGTATCATTTCATTGATATGCATAGATGTCCAATATTCTGTATCGTATTTAATCTGGTGTGTAGAGTACGGTTTACACACAGAAGACCAGATTTTAGGTTTTTGCAGAATATAAGTTTTAT